>PVLC010009414.1:10774-54256 GCA_004027655.1 Graphiurus murinus
GGGAGGGAGGAAGGAAGGAAGGAAGGAAGGAAGGAAGGAAGGAAGGAAGGAAGGAAGGAAGGAAGGAAGATAACCTTAGGTTTTGAAAGAAGAGTAAGAGATCTCAAGGTGCAAAAGCGGCAAAGGTGTTCCGGGAAGATGGACGAGGGTTTTCCCTCGGCCTAGAACACTATCCCCTCCCTACTCTTTACCTCAGGCTCAGCTTTCATTGCTCAGCCTAGATATTAGTTTTCTTAAGAGGCCTTTTCTCTCTCCCCCTGGGCCATGGGAAGTGGCATGTTAGGTGCCTAAAGCACCCTGCCACATCCTGAGTTCTCCCTGGGAGTAAAAGTGGAGACAAAGGCTTGCGTGCAGGTAGCTTATTTGGAAAAACTATTCCTAGAAACAGACAGGTGCTGGGAAGAATGAAACAAGAAAGTGAAGTCAATTCAGGTATGTTAAGATACTACGGGCAGCCAGAGCTCAATCCTGTGGGGGACCCTCTAAGCAGAGATGGAGGATGCATTTCAGAATTTCCACCCAAGGCACAAAAGTGGAGAGTCCTGTGCCCCACCAGAAAAGTGCTTTGTGAAGTGCTAACCCACTGCTCTTGCAGAAATTCCCAAGCTTCCAAGTTGCTTGAGAGGTTCCCACAGGACTTCCATGCAGCAATAGCAGGAAAAACCCATGAGAGAGACCAAGAGGCTGGGCTGAGACAAGAGGCTGCCACATTACACAGAGCCCGGCTGGGTAACCCAGCAACAGATGAAGTAAATGGTGCTGGAAGAGAGGGGTGGGAATGGGAAGGGCTGCCGCCACCACAGAGATACACCTCCATTGACAGCTTTATAATGGACCATAACTGTCTTCCTCGCTGGACACTAAGCTCTGGGAAGACTCTTATTTTTAATGTACCCTCCTGCCCCCAGTAGTGTGCCTGCCACATAATGGAGGACCACAAATACTTCATGGCTTGATCTCACCAGCATCACATAAAGGGACTGGAGCCTGGCTCACTAGGTACTGAACGTGATTTGGGAATGACGTCAGGGCCAAGCTGGGTGATGTCCATGAACAATGATGGAGATGGGAGACTGTGGGGACCCTTGAAAGATCCAAATCAGCACAGGAAAGTCTCCACCAGGTGCTTCAAGTCTATGGGAATGAAGGGAAGGTAAAGGTCCTGAACCTGGAAAAAGAAAATAATCAGTGGAGTTGGTACCACACTTAGATCCGCTACACGGAGCACTTCTCCAACCAGCATCTCACAAATGCTCCCTTCTCTGAAGAATTACCCTTGGTGGACAGTCTCCATCCTGCTAGAAATGCCTAGGAACTGACTTCTTCCTTCACCTAGGAGAGGCTAGGGGAGGCCTCCAGCCCCAAATGGATAGATGCTGGGATACAAACGCTCAGCCCCCACACCCTAACGTGGGAAAGCTCGGTGCTGCCAATCATGCTGCAGGGCTCCCCAGAGGCCTCCAAAGGATCCGCACCTCAGCCTCCCCTCCTTCCCTGAGCCTCCTTCTCCCCTCACTTTATCATGCACTGACCCTGGAGAGCATTCCCTCAACAAGCCATCTACACAAGAATGCCCATGTCTTAACTTGACCCATGTTAGCAAATGTAAAGATATTATCACTCTAACCATATATGAAGGAAGAACTGTCCTCAGGGAAGTAAGAGCCAAATTTGGGGGCACTTTAAATCTCTGAAAAAAGTTCAATGTAGTTCTACTGACACCTAACAGGCCAAGCCCTGCCCTAGGAGATGGAGCATGTGTTGCCTTAATTAATCCTTTCAGCGACACTGGAGATGGGCATATGTGTTGGTTTTCTATTGTCCCAAAATCAGTTACCACAAATGTGGCAGCTTAAAACCACACAAATTTGTTTTCTCACAGTTTCTATGGGCCAGGAGTTCAGGAACATGGCAGCCAGGCTGGTATTGCCTATGGAACCCTGTGTCCCCCTCCAAGTTCATTCGGGTTGTTGGTAGAATCCAGTTTCTTGCTGTTGGATGACTGAAGTCCTGTTTTCTTGGTTGCTGATAGTTTTGGGTCACTTTCAGTTTCTAGGGCTCACTTTCAGATCCTAACAAGGTGGTCTCCTTCATAGCCTGTTAATAATTGGTTTTCTGCTTTTCCAAACCAGAAGGAGAGCGTCAGCTGCTTCCTCCAGTCATGTCTACGGGCACACCTGATTAGGGCAAGCCTACCAGGATTATCTTTAAAAAAAAAAAAACTCAAAATCAAATAATTAGAGACCATACTTTTCACCCGCAAAATCCCTTTTGCCATATAGCATAGCATAATCATGGAAGTACCACCCATCGTACTCATGGATCCTGTCCACTTTGATAAGAAGGAGATTATACAGAGCCTATCTGCCAAGGAGTAGGAGGCCTGGGTACCATCTTAGAATTCACCTGTCACTGTGTGATTATCCTTCCTTCGCATCAGAAAACCAAGCCTCAGAGCTGTAAAAGCTTTTTGCTGTGGATCATATAGCATTTAAACTGACTTGATCCCCCTTCTCAGCTCCCCAGGGTTCTAGATGGCTAGTCTAAAGTTGAGCCTCTGTTTAGATCTCTCTATCATTCACTAATAGGCCCTTTTCCCTGTAAGGAGCAGGATTCACAACAGAGTGCATAGAAGTCAGGGTCAAAGATCCACCCATTCCAGTGTCTTCAGGAGTGAGTCAGGGAATAAAAATGAATGAGGCAATAGGGAACAGTGTTACTGTGGCATGCCCAGCCTAAAGTCAGTTCAGTTTAATTAAAGTAGACACACACACACACACACACACACACACACACACACGCACACGCACATGCCCTTCAAACAAAATAAATATGCTGTCTGGAACAACCTTCTAGCCAACAATTGGTAAATCCAGGTCTAGACAACTTTTTTCCATAAGAACTTTACTGAAAGAGTCTGGGGGGGAGGGTAAGAAATAGGAGTCTAGTTTCTTTCAGGACCAACTCTGGTAAAGCCTAGAGTCAGAATCTTCAATTTCCCAATTTCCAGCTAATGGATCAGAGAATGCAAAATTAGTTATATATTATATATTACATAATGTATATATGATATATGTATATATGATATGTGATATATGTATATAATATATATGTATGTATATATACTCATGCATATATGTGCGTAAAACAGATTGAAAAACTTTTTCTGCAAAGGGCCTGATAGTAAATATTTTATACCTGTGAGCCACACATTCTCCATCACCATTATTCAGCACTGCTGTTATAGCACAAAAAGCTGCCAGGGACCATATAATGAGTGTGCACAGTGGTTTTCTGATAAAACTTTATTTACAAAAACAGCAGGCCATATTTGACCCATGAGCCCTAGGTGCCTGATCGCTGGTGTGCAGCATAGACTTTGAGATCAGAAGACCTGCCTTCAATTGTTAACTCTTCCTTTTACCATCTGTATGACTCAGAGCAATTTACTAAACTTGATAAACTTCTGCCCCCTTGCTTAATAAATAGAAATGGCAGGTCTAAATCGTGCTAGCCCACATGGTCTTTTACTTTACCAGCCTCCCTTGAGGTTGGGTTGGGTTATAGACTGAGTTGTGGTCCATGGCATGGGGGAGGAAGCCACTTCCAGGCTTGCTTCTTAAACACATGTTAGGAAAGTTTTGTGTCCTCCCTTCCTGTACTGTGGTGACCTTGAGAACCAGATGTTTCAGATGGTGCAACTAGAATGTGGAGGAGGGCCACCCAATTCCATCAGAGCAAGAGTGAGAAATAAAACTTTACTGCGTGAAGCCACTGAGGTTTCAGGGTTTGTATGTTGGGACAACTGGAGCCTTTACTGTAATACAAACAGCCACATCCTGGGGTCTGTGTTAGATGAAAGGGGATTCGAATGTCAAGGACCCAGCCTAGGACTCGACACAGAGAAGGCACCCAATACATTTTAGTTACTAGGATTGACTGATTATAAAATGCATCCTAGGTAATTCATGGGGCTTTTAAAAAAAAAACTCTGGAAACTTCACTGGAAATAAGCCAACTAACTTTTCCAAAAGGTATCAACCCATTAAGCTTTTCTTAATGTTACAAATAACATTTTGATAAGGAAAATTCTGATTCTATATGTTTCACCTCCCCAAAAATGCATCACTTACTAACTCTCTTTAAGGGAAGGAAGGGTGATAGGAAGGAAGAAAGGCTCTAATTTTTGCATTTTGTTCATGGTTCCCTCTACTCAGTACACATTTCCTGGGCAGGTCCATGCTTTGAGTGACTTAACTGCCTGCTATCCGGCTAGTGTTCTTCTGCCAACTGGTCAGAGCAGGTGGTCCCTAGAGTTCTGCCCAGAGTTGTCAGTTAACAGGACAGGGAGCCCTGTGCTGTGAGGGAGAAGATCTCAAGTTGCTCCTTGAACCCACAGACCCCCTGCCTCAGACACAAGTGAGAGTGAAGCCAGATGATGACGTCAGAGCAGCCTCGACTGCAGAAAGAACCCATTTTCCAACACCTCGATGTTTCAAGAAACACCAAGAGAAAAATCCAATCCCATAGTCAAAGGAGGGTTGATATGTTTGTGGGCTAAAGACAGATTCTGAGAAGGGAATTTTGAAGAAGCAAAATAAGGGAAAGCCTAATGAAGAAAACAGCAAAGACCATACATGTTTTTGAAAACATGTCAACAAAGAAGAGGAATCTTTGCTCCTGTAGATGAGAAAGGTGACTATCGTCAATCATTCCACAATGTACACATATATCAAAACATATTGCACCCAATAAAAATACACAATTATTATGTCAGCTAAAAATAAAAAGCAAAATAAGTAAAATGCATGAGGAGAAAGCCAGCAGGCCAGCTTGCAATTCATATAGACAAACTATGACAGAAGTTCTGCTCAGCCTGGAGGTAAGTCCAAATTGAGACTTGCCACCATCTTCCTCCCCATAGACCAGCAGGGCCTCACCAATCAGCCTTCTGCCTGCACACCCTTCTTTTACTCAAACTCACCACAAGCCTGAGAATTCTGTGTGTTACTGTCTACTGTTTGCAATCCACAAATTACTTACTAAACAATCAAGATTCAGAGACTATAAGTATACTTCTCTGGGTCACACAGCTGTTAAATGGCAGAATCAGGATTTGAACACTGGTAATCTTGATCCAAAACTGGACTTAATCAATAGGCTCTGAAGTAACCAAAATGGCCAAGCACCACCAAATACTAAGCCCTTTCCAAAATGCTTAATGTATCTCATTTTAATTTTTACAATACTATGAGGTTGATAGGATTGGTATCATTACCATTTTATAAATTAAAAATAACAACAAAACGTGGAAATATCATGTGTATTCCCCAAAGTTATAGGGCTAGGAAACAGACTGTCTCATTTCAGATGTCCCAGAGTCTAAAGTCCCCTATGTACAGGAAACCAGGGATCACTGGGGTTGGCCACTGTCCTTGCTAAGACTCTTTGGCCAGGATCTGTCATTTCCTCTGGTCATTGGCGCCTGTAGCTTGTCATGTGCGCACACCCTGAGTACAAGACTAGCCCCCCTACCCCCAAGGATTTAGTAAGCATGGCTCTAGTTGAGTATAACCTTCCGCACATGCCAATTGACTTTAGAGATGCATAAAGGATGGGTTGTAAATCAGGAAGCAGGCAGTCCCATCGTGAATCATCCATTCTCCTGAACTTCATCAAGACAGACTTGCATAAATTCCAGGTAGACTCTGGCAGGCGCTGTCCTTTAGATTCCCAATTAAAGGAGCCCTAGCTTTTCTTGCCTCTCAGTGAGGAGGCTGTGTATTAATATGCTAATGTGCAGTGCAGGAGGCATCCCTGGGACCCTCTTCCTCCTGGTGTGACCCAGAATTCTCTGCTATTCTTTCCTATTTAGAGTAGAGCAGGCCAGACTGGAATCTTAGGTCAGTGGGTCTGTGGAGGAATGTGGACTGAGCCATGGATACAAGGGACCTTGTCATCACCATCTGCAAAGATGGGAATGTAAGGATGCAGGGAGCACAGTCCTCCAGTTCTGCAGCCCCAAGGTGATTTAAGGACCCCTGGCCACCATTATGCCACCAAAGGGTAACTGCCACACCCTGTAAAACATTTTCAGACCAAGTTTCCCAGTGGTCTTGGCTAGACAGCAGCAGGGCACATTCTAACTGAGGAGTGTTCTTCCAGAAGCCCTTAATGAAGGAGTAGGTGCATTATCCAAAACATACTAGGTGGCCACTGAAGAGTCTTAAGCAAGTGAATGCCCAGATCAAACATGTACCTTAGAAAGACTGCTCTTTCTGTTCCGTGAGAATGGCTTTGGGGGAAGCAAAAGAGGAATGCAGGAGATGAACGGCAGTTCCTGACATCACCAAAGGAAGTGCTGAGGCAAAGGAGGATCACAGGCCAGGCTTAGGTGACAGTATCTGGAAGAGAAAGGCAGTCAGTGTTTTAAGTGTTTAAGGGAGGATCCACAGGTCTGTGCAGTAATTGGATGCTTTCCAATATCCAGACAGGACTTAAATGCTGGGTGCAAGGTTACGATTTTCCATGTGCTAGAGAACATAGGAGGAGGAAGAGGGCTAGGGAAAAAGGACTGTGTGTGTCATTTAGGATATGCTGTGCTGGAAGTGACTGAAGGGCATCCCAATTTACATGTTTGGAAGGAATTTAGAGATTTTTTCCCAGTAAATGTTAAGCACAGAAGGTTTAGGCAATATATGTAAGGAATGTGAAACCATAGGCATGGGTAAAATCAACTGGAGAAAGATGCAGGTAGAATGAGTGCTGGGCTCTGAAAAGCTTTTGATAATTTCTCTATAAATATCCTTGCATCTTTGGAGAGTGGAATGTTTTGAGCAAAATTTTAAAAATCTTGCCTGGAGAAGTAACTGACCACATAATAGAAAAATTAACATAATAACTAAGTCATTGTCTAGTAGATAAGTGTTAAGGTCTGTTGGTGAGTTCTGGGTCTCCATGACTTACTTTATGCCATCCAGATATTTTTCTCAGTGATTCAGATGAACATGCAGACTGTGGATGGGAAGTCAAGAGGAAATAAGTGAATTTGGGTTCAAGAGATAAGAATACACCCAAGGATGAAGGATCAGACTAATGACGGAATATTAGATCAGATCAAGACACTTGGCAAGTCCTACAATAGGATTCCAAAGTCATTGCAAAGCAAAGGATGGAAGAGACACTACTTGGCAGCAGTTTGTATGAAATTAAAAATAAATACACAGGACATGTTGGAGCTTAGCCTGAGTATAGGTTCAATATCATGTAACACTACTATTGGTCAGAAGACAGAATTCATATAAAGGAAAAGCAACCCCAGTAGAACAATGGAGGGCGTTTAGGAGGGGAGAGGAGACTTAAAGAAAGAACAGTTCAAATTATGCCATGTACATATATGAAATTATCAATACCAATAACATGTACAGGGAAGGGGAGGAAGTGAGCGGGATCCAGAGGGAACCCCCCAAGTGCTATGCGCATGTGTGTTCCTGTCACTTTGAACCTCCTTGTGATGTGCATGTACCCATAACAGTATATTTAAAAAGAAGACAGGATTCACAATATAATTATTAATATTAATGGATGTTACTAATATGAATGGCACTGTGAGTTTCAAAAGGCAGGAGTTCTGTTCTCAACTCTGCATCTGGCTGAGAAGTCCCCTATTCTGTGGGTTCAGCTCAGGGGACCACGCTTCAAGAAAGCTAGAGAACTCAAGAGGACAGTAGACATAATGGGTACATTCTAAAAACCAAAGATCTACCCTAAGAGAGAAGAAATGGGATCCATGGGTAAGAGTCACAGAAAGGTGAATGTCGTTCAGCCTCTGAAACGTCCCACAATAGACGACATGGCTTCAGTCACAGGGGAGTGCTGCTAGAGAGCAAGGACACCTTGATGGGATAGGAGAGACTGCTTCAGAACTAGAGACGGCACCACCAGCAATCCTCCCTAAGGTGCTTCTCTGCGCTTTTAAGACCTCTGTTCCCCAAATTGATTTTTCCACTGAAAAATATGTATATTCAAGACAAATTCTCTCTCTAGAGCAGTATTTTCAAAAATGTGCTCTTTGGACCTCCCGACATAGAGGATGCTAAAAAGGGACAAGAAGCCCAAAATGGAATGCTTTGGGTTCATTGAAATAAAGTGCTTCTTTGATGCAGGACTTTCCAGAGCCTTTAATGGTCCAATATAAATTGCAAATCTCCAAGATATGGTGGAGATGGAAATGCTATGTTCCTTAAGCATATTTTATCATGGAACCCATTTTTCCCAGTGTAGCATTGAGTGGAACTATAATGCCTCTCAATCACTGTTTGAAAGATGCCACTAGAAAAAGGAAAACAAGCCGGGCGTGGTGGCGCACGTTTGTAATCCCAGCATTCAGGAGGCTGAGACCGGAGGATCCGGGTTCGCGGCCAGCCTCAGCTACCAAGTGAGGCACTCTGCAACTTAATGAGACCCTGTTTCAAAATAAAGAATAAAAAATAGGGCTGGGGGTATAGCTCTGAGGTAGAATGCCCCTGAGTTCAATCTCCAGTACCACAAAAAAAAAAAAAAAGAAAAAAGAAAAAGGAAAACAAGAGAACATGTAGTTTAGGGCTTGAATTAAAATCGATAGGTTCAAATCCTGACCATTAAATGCACACACTCTTAGAAGTATCAGCCTTTCTTCTGGGAGCCTCAGTTTTGTTGTATAGACTGGAATAGCAGTGATACCCACCTCAAGCGATTATTCTATTAAATCAGATAATGTGTGTAAAGTGCTGAGCATACTGACCATTTCCAGTTGGGACTCAGTTTTATATTTGTTTTATATTTGCATTCTTTTCATTAGTTTCCTTTTTGTTCCATCCTTAGTTTCTCTTGTGTTGGGACTCAGTTTTATATTTGCATTATTTTCATTAGTTTTCTTTTTGTTCCATCCTTAGTTTCTCTTGTGTCTCATTTGCCCTTAGATTCATTCCCTCCACAGGCCATAGAAGAAGATCTAGTAGTCCAAGGTGTCTTTGATAAGCATATCATGCAGAGTCTAAACAAGAAACCAAAACCACTGAGCATTTACAGCAGAGGAACTTCGATGTCAGGAGTCTGTCACGTGCATGATGGAAGAGCTGAGAAGCCAAAGAGAGGTCAGTGAGTCAGCCCCAAGGTAGGCCAGAAGTCAGAGGAGAGGAGGGATTGCACAGGACATCTGCTAGAAGACCAGGGGAGCCTCCCTGCAGGTCCAGATCCATGGATGGGCCCAGTGGCTCCTGGAGACATCATCTAAGTGTGTGTGTGTGTCGGGGGGGGCAGGCAGAGAGCTTTCCCAGCTCCTCTGTCCTCCACCCTCCCCAGTGCTTCCCAGCAGCTGACCCTAACTGAAAACTGGGGAATGCAGCAGCCTGGGGGAATCATCCCCTGCCAACAGGATAAACAAAAGGGCCAACAATGAATGCAAACCATCTCTGAGAGTGTAGGACCAGTCGGAGGCAGATTCCCAGAAAGCCCATGGTTGTGTTGACCAGTTGATCTACAGCAGGTGTGAAAGAAGGAAAGGGTCAACACTCAGCCTTTCCCGTCTTCCTGAGGGTGGGACTCCCCTGCCCTTGTTGAGCAGTCCAGGCTGGGCAGTGGTCAGCAATTCCAGAGAGACCCTCCCCCAGGGCATCTCGGGTCTTCTCTCCCAGCCCTGCTGGCAAGAGATGCTCCTTGGCCTCAAGGCAGGACCAGAAAGGCTGTGCCAATCTCAGAGCTCCTCCAGCACTCGCCGCCCCAGAGTTATTTTTATATCTCATTTCCTCACATTATGGCAATTTACATACTTCAGCAGAGTATATGAGTGTCCCAAACACACACCAAGAACAATAATACATCACCAGGAGCTTCGCAGAAACCCCGACCCAGAGGAGGTTTCGGAAATCAGTTACTAAAACAAGTGGTTCCCTCATCCCGAGTGGGAGAATTCTCAGCAACACTTGACAATAAGTGGACGTGATGAGGACCACACAGCGCTGTCATTCCCGTCGGATTGCACATTGAAAGCTGCATTCAGCACGCGGAGCCCATCAGAGCGGGCATTGTTGAGATGAATACGGAGGGATTGCGGAGTGAATTGCTGCTTCATTGCCAAGTGCTTCCGATTCCTGCTCCTGCCATCTGTGTCCTCCGGAAGGCACACAGAAGCAAAGGTCCAAACGGGAGGGCTGGCTCCAGGCCACTGGGAGGAATAGCTCCCCAGGCAGAGGGGAGCCTCAAACAAGAGGATGGAAACACACTTGGGGGTCGAGAAAGTGTGAGAAAACTCATTGTCTCTCCACTTACAGACACCTAAAGAGGCAGGCAGATGCAGGACTCCCACCCCCATTCAAGCATTTATCCCTCACTCTCAGAAAGCTAAACATCTGCACCCATACATGGGCATGCGCATATGCATGCACACACATGCATGCACACACACATAGACACGCCTACTTGTTCATCTATTAATTAATGCATTTAGCAAACAGTGAGCATCTACTCTGCACTATGCTAAGCACATAGCCCGATTTTCTTGGAGTTTCTCTTCATGCACACATTTATATGCACACATATTGTGCATATACACACATAGGCACACACACTTGCATACAGAGACAGGCATACAACCACACATGCTCAAAGAGACACACAAAGGCACACAGGCAAGTCACACGTGAATATGCATGTTACACACTCAGATCCTCAGATTATATTCAATCCCACTCACACACACATACACTCTACACATGTTCACAAGTAAAATGCGACATCAACCATAGGAAAGATGGTGAACCAATCAACTGCCTATCTAGTTCTTTAATTCTGAAAACAGGGCTCTATTTTAACTCAGAAGTTCTCAGCCCCAAGACTATTGATCTTACCAAGAGCGTGGCTTCCCTTTGGTTCTTCTATTTGACCGTTCTGTATTTAACACTTTCAATTGCTAATATCTGCTCCAATCTGGGTTTAAAATAGGGCAAGGATTTGCCACCTGAGGGTGGAAATGTAGCTCAAAGAATAATAATCTTTGGAGAAATGTAACATAACAGGACTCTGGCTCCTTAGAATTATCCCAGGTTCTCTCTTCAAGTTCTATCTAACAGCAGCAAAAACAAAAATAATCATAACTAACACAGAACACTTCCTGTTTGCAAGGCGGTGTGCTAAATGCATTACATGGGGCCTTTCCTTTAATTCTGTTAATAAGCCCATGAAAAGAATACTATCATTAAGCCTATTCTGCACATGATGAAACTGAAGTTCAGCAAGGTTAGGTGACTTGTCCCATGACACCAACTTACTGGAAATAGAGTTAGTATTTAAACCCAGGCAAATTGACCAGACACCTTGAGTGTTGTCTGTATCAGTCAGCTGTGGCTGCCAAACAAATCAGCCCAATGTTATTATCATACCTGTTTCTTCTAGGGGCTGACTGGAATCCACTACGCTGCTCATGCTTAAAGTCTTTCACAGTCCAGGACCAAGATGAGGCAAAGTTGGGTACTAATTTTAAGGAGGTGCCAAAAATCTCAGTAATCAAAATAAATAATATTTTAACTAATACCCTTTAAAATCAAAATTATACAAAATACCCATGATTTATGATATTAAATGTTAAAGGTGGGGTCAGCATAACTGATTTTTTCCTTTTGGTCCAGGCTGCAATATGACTGGGCTCAGCATGTTGCTGATTATCTCTGGTTCGCTGCAGCCCTGGCCCTCTTTCATGTAGTAAGACACAGTTGAAGTCACACTGGTAAGACTCAACGAGGGGGTCTGGAATGCCTGGGGCAGCTTGGGCAGCTTGGGCGTCTTCATCTATCTCTGTTGGTCTCTCTGTATGGACTTTCCAGATGGTATCAGCAGAGAACCCAGACTTCTTACATAGACATTCAAGGATCCAAGAGTGTATGTCGCAAAAGAGACAATCAGGTGGAAACTGTATATCTCTGATGACCTAGGCACAGAAGTCACATAACATCACTTCCATAGGATGCTATTTGTTGATCAAAAATCACCCCGGTCAACCCATATTCAAGGGGAGGGACGAAGACTGCACCTCCTGATTTGACATGTGTTCCCCAATCACTACACTTTCAAACTACTACCCTGGGAAGGCACGGTCTCTCTTTCTATGCCAAGGTCCCAGTGAGGAAGGTGACCCCAGATATTGACAGGGTGCCCCCCTGGGTCATATGGCATGAATGCATCTGACAACGTCTGTAGTCACAACCTGGGAGCATCAACGGGAGTTTGCAGCACGTGTGAATAGCCGACCTGGAGGACTCTGTCTGGATTCCAGAGTGCGGCACTGACCTTGCAGGGCTGTCTGCACGCCCAGAAACTGCCCTGCTGCTTTCCTTACCACAAGGTCGGTGTGGGAGATTCCAGTACTTTTTTTCAGTCTATCTATCTCATTAGTCACCAGCTATTGTACGTGAGCTAACCACAGACTCAGGAATTTTTAAATAATTGTAAATGATGGTGGAGAGGAAGTGTTCTTTGCCTTGAAGGGCGATGGAGAGTCTTTGAACTTAAATGGGTCTCATTGAAATCTCCTCTAGACTGCTTCCAACAAGCACCTGGAGCTGACACAGCTCTTTAACCTTTCTTGATTACCTTATTCTTCATCTGTAAATTGGGAACTGTAATCCTAATTTTATAGTTTTATATTCTAAAAATGAAATAGCCAGGTGTGGTGGGTGGCACATGCCTGTAGTCTCAGTACTTGGGAGGCTGAGATAGGAGGACTGCAGATTTGTGGCCAGCCTCAGAAATTTAGCAAGCTCCTGTTTCAAAATAAAAATATTTTTTTAAATGCTAGAGGTATAGCTCAAAGGTGAATGTCTCCAGGTTCAATCTCCAGTGCCAAAAGAAAAAGGAAGAAAGAGCCGGGCGTGGTGGCGCACGCTTGTAATCTCAGCATTCGGGAGGCTGAGTCCGGAGGATCCGGGTTCTCGGCCAGCTTCAGCTACTTAGTGAGGCACTCCGCAACCTAGTGAGACTCGGTTTCAAAATAAAGAATAAAAAATAGGGCTGGGGGTATAGCTTGGAGGTAGAATGCCCCTGAGTTCAATCCCCAGTACCGCAAAAAAAAAAAAAAAAAGGAAGAAAGAAAGTGGGGAGAGGGCAAAGAGAGAGGGATGGAGGGAGAGAGGAAAGAAGGTGAAACACAAGCCTGAAATGAGGCATAAACAATAGAGAGAATGTGTAGCCGGTGCTCAATAGTTGGAAATCTTTTTTCCTCCATCACTGTGATCTCATTTTTCCTCATCCCTACCTGTCTAATGTTCATGTGTCTGACACAAGGGCCTCAGCAGTGGAACCACAAGATCGTTCATGGATGGCAATGAGACCACCTGCATGCTTAGAGAGGATTTATTCCTGAAAACTGGTTGTATTGGTAATGAAAGGTCTGAGAACAAAGAGTGAGGAAACCCAAAGACTGACAACAGCAGGAAGCTGCCACCAGCTACGGGACAAAGGGAACCCAGGAGCCACGGCCTTTGGATAGAAAGTGTCCCGTAAGGACCGGAGCCACCAAGAAAGGTCGCTGCTGCCATCCAATTCGGAAAGAAGTGCCCTGTCGTCTGGCTTTCTCCCACCCTGCGCTTTCCCATCAGCACCAGAAGTCCCTGACATGGGAATCTGGAAAAGGCAGCCAGCAGGAGGCAGACCCCGCGCTACAGAACAGAACAGGGATGGAAAGAGACAGACAGCACTGTAGCTGTCATAGTAAGGCCATAAAGTACAAGGATGAGTAGTGGTGAGGTAGAAATACAGAGAAAGATATACATATTTTTATACATATATATAGATAGAGAGAGAGAGAGAGAAACATATGCAGAGAACATATAAAAAGAGACTATATATACACATATATATACCTACATACATGTATATATGTGTGTATATATGCATGTAGTATATATATATATATATATATGTGTGTGTGTATATATATACATATATATATAGAGAGAGAGAGAGAAATCTTAACTAAGATTGTTTTGTAATAATCAAGTTCCAAGATATGATTTGACCCTTACCTTACCTATAGGGCGGGGGTCTTAGTATCCCCATAGCAGATGAGGAAACTGAGGATGAGAGAGGTTAAGTTCCTTATTCAAGGTCACAGAATTAATAGGAACAAAGCCAAAATGCCATGCCAGACATTCTAGCCCCAGATGCCAGACTCAGAACCATTTTGCTCTGAACCAAATTATGTAATTCACAGTCAGGCGCACCTGCTTGAACTCCAAATCTCTCATTTCCTACTGCATTCTTGATTTCCTCATTCTAAAAATTGAGATAATAATTACTTCCCTTACAAGGCTGTTGTAAAGGACAAATGAGATGAACTCCAGTTAAGAAGCACTCGGAAGTGTGTTTTATCATTTTCATTACTGCCGCTCCTAGAATTGTCTGTGATAATCCAGTGGACTCAAGGTTGCAGGGAATCTGGAAGGCAGGTGTTAAAAGTCAAAGACAGCTGCAGAGAGAGCCTGCCCCAAGGTCGATGCTTGGTGTGTCTGTGGCAGAGTCTGTCCGGGTCCCTCATATACTCTCTTTGCACCCCTAGAAACCCTACAGCTACACCCGCACAGTTCCCATCCACTAGAAAGAGCCCTACATCAAGCACCTTTCTCTTTGCACCTGAGACTACACATCGCATGGGAAATATGCTCAGCCAGTGTGTGGGAGAGTCTAGAAATATCAGATGTGCTGGGAAGTGATGACAACAAGGAGGAGACCGGCCCAGCTTCTTTGCCCATTGGTGGACAGTTCGGAGGTTTGTCAGACACACTCTTCTGGGTGTCTCCAGCAGAACTGAGCCCCAGTTGTCCAAAGCAATCCCCCAGCCTCGTCAATAGCATCATCAGTGACGCTGTCCCTCTCTTTTCTGTTGCCGTCCTGCTCACCCAGCTTCCTGAGATCTCCTCCCAAGCAAACCACCTGCACCCAAGATCTTTGTCTCAGTGTCTGCTTTGGGGGGAACCTAAGCCAAGATATTGCTGTTCTATACTTTTCCCATCCCCAGCCCCTCCCCGTTCCCACACTCCACCCTTCTCTCCCTGAGATAAGCAGGAGTGAGAATCCACTCTAGTTAGTCAGGAGTTTGTCCACTCTGTAGGGGTAAAATAATGGCAGGCTTCTGTCTCAGGAAGATTGCACAAATATCCAGGCCCCGTGAGTCAACCCAACAGGCTGCAGGTCTGTCCCTCTCCAAGTGGATTCCACTGAGGATGTGGCATCTTGGAGCTCAGACACCTATGATGGCTCTTCCCCCAACAAAAGAGGGAAATTTTATGTACGCACAAAGAGCTCAGTGGGATCCCCTGCAGAGTCAGGCTTCCGTCCCTGCAAATTATTTTTTGCTAATCAATATGTTTAATAAATAATATTCCAGTTGATTTCATTACCAGCAATACACAAATCAATAGAAGGTTATTGCATGATAACTTCCCATTGATATTGTAATCCTCCTGATTTAATAAATGTTGCTTTTCTGAGGATTGCTGTTTGCATTAGGAATTGAAGGAAAGAAGTAAAAAAAAAAAAAAGAAAAGCATAATAATTCTATTGTGCAACTGAGGCTGCTACAGGAGCAAGTAGAGTTCCTCTGCTTCTGTCTACACTGGCCTGTGCTGTGACCCAGCACTGCCTTTTGTTAGTCTCCTTTGTTGGACCCCAAAGTAGAATGAAGTTAACATTTGGACCAAAAGGTTTTCAAAACACCCCTAACCAGGGATTTTATCTTTTCTTTCTTTTGCAAATCCTGGCCAGAACCATCTTCATGAGTGAAAATCCCAAGCAGAAAGAAAAGAAAGGGAGTCATATAATAACCTTGGGAGCTAGATGCAGTGGAACACTCCTGTAATCCCAGTTCTTAGAAAGCTGAGACAGAAGAATCGCAGGTTCAAGGACAACTTCAGCAACTTAGTGAGGCCATCCACAACTTAATGAGACCCTGTTTCAGAATAAAAAATAAAATAGGGCTGGGGGGTATAGCTCAGAGGTTGAAAAATAATAATAACCTTGAGGCTTTAAATTTTCTCTCAAATCCTAGCATACCAAAGTGATAAGAGGCATCGACAATGGTCTCATGCCAAGAGTCCCAACTAATAGTCCCTGTGCGATAGTGTGGGAATCACTGGGGATTCTGTGGTCCTGGTCCCAAAGTTGATGATGCTGTAGAGCTCACAGAGGGCCTGGAAAATCCATTTTTAAAGTATTTTATTAAAGCAGAACATATTAAACAAAGATTACAATTTAAAAGGCAATATAACCATGAGTCTTGCACAAATGTAAGATAAAAATATGCTGAAGATTCTACTTAACAGATTAATTAGCTAGGGATCCAGCAAGATGTTACAGTGGATTTTAAAGGAGAACTCAAAGTATAGTAGAGTTCAGTCCCTGCAGAATTGCATTTACAAATAGATGCAAAACTGGCGTTGGGGGACCTGATTGCCTCTCCACCACTCAGTAGACTTTGCATGCTTGTGGGCAAATGCATTTACATTGCTATCAATTAAACACAATTTACAGTAGTGTAAAATTACTCTAAGACAATAAAAGGTACTAAGACCTCATGGAATCATCATTCAAAAGTGTGTCAAGTGCACTTCTGTCAAAAAACTACATGGAGTCAGATCAAATTTCAAAGGTCAAGGACACAGCCCCCCCCCAAAAAAAAAATCTACACTCACTTCAGATACCTGCCACAAGCTCAGAGATCCTCAGCTCAAAACACTGACCAACTGCTACAAATTCGGAGGTTCCCACTACTTCCTTGGGTTCTGTAACTCACTGGAATGGCCCAGAATTCTAACAGTTGCTTATGATCACAGATTTATCTTAATACAAATCAGGACCAGCCAAAAGAAGAGTCCAGTCACCTTCCGAGTACAACAATGTACATCACCAACCAAGGACGCTCACCTGTGCACTGGTATCCAGGGTTTTTTGGGGGGGGTTCACCATGGATTGATTGGATCATTGGCATGTGATTGAACTCAGCCTCCAGCCCTCCTCCACTCCCCTGAGGTCGGGCTCCCCCCGACACCTCATCTTTCACCTCCATTCTGAGAACATCCCAGCTCTCGTTCCTATGCCCGTAGCATCCAGATCCTGTAGCATCCCAGGTCCTTTTCTTGATCTTCTGCATCATCTGTCTATCTTTAGAGTGTCCTGGTCCCATTGGCCAGACTGGTGCACTCTTCCCCTGGTTTCTGCTCCTAAGGCCAGACTCCTTGCTTTAAGGTGGCATCAATTCTAAGGAGAGATTTATGCTCCAGAGCCACCAGTGGGATCAGGCCGAAGTTGGTCTCCACCCAGAGATCATATCCTCTCTTAGCTCCTTTCCCTACCTCATCTTCTTTTTCCAAGACTGTTTCTTCATTATATCATTTGCTCAAAAATCCTTATTTTAGACTCTGCTTGTAGAAAGCCTGAGCTGAGACACCCTATAACCTCTCTTCTCACTCCAGCTGTTGAGGGGATTTCCATTTCCTGCCCCTCAGAGTGCTGAGGCACTTCTTTAGCTTGTTAACAATATGCGAGCTTTCTTTCTGAGCCCTGCAAGATGTCTCCTACATCATGTTAATGTTGTATAGCAATCCATTGGACCGCTAGATCAACATTTAACTATTTGTCTATTGTTAAACATATAGGCGTTTACAAGTTTCTGTTATATGTAGCACCATGATAAAGACTTTCAAAGTTCAAAAATAAAATAAGTATGTAAATAAAGTCTCATTTAACATGTTTTGTCAAGGCAAAGCTCCAATTCCCTTTTGAGGTTGGTTCTGTTCTCTCAAAGGAGTGATTTCCCATACCCATCCCTTATCCTATCCTATACCCCAATGACTTCCCAAAGGACAGATGGAAACAAACATCGCTGTGATGGGGCGTGGGACTCTGGTCTGGTTCCTGAGCATTGTGCCAGCATCCTTCAAGGTAAGAATGATCTCTTCTGGTACTCTGAGGCTGAAGTGTGTAGCCATGGTCTCTGAGCCTGAGATCTCACACTGGAGGACCTTTGTGAGACTCCCAGACTCTTTATGTCCAAAAGTGCTCTCAACACCTATGTGTTCCTGCTGGAGCATACAGGGTCTCTCAAGTGTCCCAGGAATGCAGTGGATATTCTGGGTATATCTCCTAAATTCTTCCCTTTTCCACTTCTAATCCACCCACTTTATAGTGCCGCATACCTCCAATACTTTAATGAATTTAGAATTTGGAAATCTCTGAAGCAACCCTGAAATCCTCAAAGACTAAATTCCTCCATTCCTTGAGTTCTTCCACAAATGCTGAGTCTTTCCTAAAATACACTGGGCTTCTATGCCTACACTCTGGACTGTTTTATTCTAAATTGAGTCTTCTCTTTGCTTTTTATAGGAAAGCCTCACAGCTTAGCCTTTATGGCAGAAAGTTCTAGGGGAAGAAATTGATAAAGAAATAAAAGAAAAGAAAGAAAGAGACAAAAGAACTAAAAGAAAAGTATTACCAAGAAAAATGAAAGAAAAAAATATGTTTGTTAGGCAGCTAGATAGAAATAATCAGGTCAGGACAAGACTAGGCCGGATCTGAGAGGTAAGTTGGGCCAGCCCTAATGAAGGGAAACAGGGATTCCCCACCCAGTTGTGGTTAGAGAACCGCAGCAGAATCAGGAGGCAAAATTTAAGGCATGTGCACAAGCTCCCAAACTTGCCGGAGTAGCCTCTGGCAATCACCATACCATTATGATATCATTTATGTTGCCATCTCAGACAACCACACCCAAACCCATGGGTTTTACTTAGGCACCGATGGGAAGGTTTCCAACATGGCAAACTGGGTAAAAGCACATTAAGCTATAGCACAAAAGAAGACAAGTGACTACCCCAATGCATACATGAGGAGGTGTCCAGGTGAAATATAAGGCTCCCCCATGGAAGACTCCAAGCCCTTTCCAGGCCCAGGAAATGAACCACTGTAGATGCTCTTTCTGGAGTGTAACTCCTCCCTTAACATGGCCTGCTCTTAACCTGCTCACTCACTTTTCTATGTAAATCTCTGATGCTTCCCTCTATCTGTGTTTCCCACCTGCAATCTTTCTTTTGGGGAGGAAGAACCAAGGAATTTACCATTCACTCACGAACATGCTAAGAAACATTTTTAAAATATTAAATATCACTTTTTAAATAGTCAATGTCATGAGTACTTCTTAGGTGTTCACCTTACACAAGCGTTATCTCTCCCAGGTTGGAGATCTTTACCCCCATTTTACAGGTGCAGAGAACGAGGCTCCACACGGCTAACCTGCTTGAAATCATATATCCATTAGAAGGCAGTACCAGAATGAAAGCTGGCCCTAACTCTAGGGCTCTTCAGCTTCTTATTCGCCATGCCCCTGGAGAAGATTAGGATTCATTGTTACTGAAGGTTTTGTTTTAATGATTAAGAGGAAAATGTAAGCTGGGCATGGTGGCACATGCTGGGAATCCCAGTGCTTGAGAGGCTGAGATAGGAGGATCGCAGGCTTGAGGGCAACCACAGCAAGTAAAGAGACTGACTCTCAGCAATCTAGAGAGACCTTTTCAAAAACAAAAAAAAGAAAAGGCTGGGGATGTATCTCAGAGGTAGAAAGTCCCTGAGTTTAATCCCCAGTACCATCCCCCCAAAAAAAGAAAATGTAATCTTATCTCAGACATATAAAATGGGAACCAGGCAAAGAAGGCTTACCCTGGCCCCAGAATCCTCTGCCTCTGCTATTCTGGTCACCAGATAAAATATCTCTCCTTTTCCCAAAGAGGTTTCCTGAAAAGGGGGCAGGAGAACCTGCCAAAAGCATCCCCTTGCCACTCATCCCAGCCCAGGGTGAACTTAGTGTGAAATTCAGAATTGGAATCAGTTTAATGAAGTCCTTCAGAGATACCCACAGGGCAGATCTCTTTGGAAGAAAATTGGAAGTCTCAAGGGAAGAAGCTTCCTTGTGGGTTATTGAGAGAGTAACAATTTGTCATCTAAACTGGGGTTTCTGAGAGTCAAGAAATATTAAAAAATGCACAGGGACAAGCTGTATAACCTGGGATGGGCACAGGCTGAGAGAGAACATCACCACCTCAGTGAGGATGGAGCCCAGGAGAAGCAAGAGCGGCTCTTCCCCGGCAGCGCAGTGAGTATCAGCAGAACATCCTACTGGGGGATCCCCCCAGCTATTAGCAATATTATTGCCCTTTAAACATGTCATAGTCAAAGATTTGCTTCATCCTTCAGTGTGATTGCCATTGATTTTTGAAACCCACATCTTCTTCCCCAGAGAAACACATCTTCAGCAGAATGATAGAAGGAAATGGAAAAGAAGGGTTTAATTTACAAGCATTCATTTCACGGGCCTCGCTTTAGGGATACAGCTGGTCTCAACGCAGCGCTTCTCAAAGGGTGGTCCAGGCACCACCTGCATCCCAACCACCTGGGAACTTGTAAAAACACCGATTCCCATGTCCCAGCGTGGACCTACCACATAAGAATCTCTGGGGATGGGTCCTGGAACTGCGTGCTTTTAACAAGTCCACTAGAAGTTCCTATGCACACAACAGGATTTGCAAAAGGCCACTCCTCCAGGAAATCCAGGTAGCAGGTGACTGAGTGAGCCCTGATTTGCACCATGCGCATCAGCCTGCAGGACCTCAGGTCTGAGATGCCTTGGCGGGGGCCTCAGAATAAGATTCCTGGCAACCCCAGCCGGGTGTCATGAAGAGCCCCCAAGCCCAGGGGATACGCCAGCCCCGGCTTAACTGTGTGCAGAGGTGGCTGGGTCTGGGGTTAGCAGAGTGGGCAGGTTCTTGGCTGTGGCATCTGTCAGGAGGAGCTGGTAATAGGCCTGATTTATGACACTCAGCATGGGACCTGGCTGCTGAGCTCAATCACTGTGGCTCCCCATGGTGGGGTTCATGCGCTGTAACGGGCCTGGAAATTGGAGAGGAATTTACCTCCCGCTGCCGAACATTACATAACAATCAAGGGAAACAAGCAGAGGCGGGAGGGGGCCTCCTCTTCAGCTGGCACTGGCAGCCTGGCACGCCAAGGAGGTAGGATTGGGAGCTGTCCCCTGGGGTTCCCTGTGCTCAGCAGCCTAGGGGAGTAAGTCTCAGGGTGGCCCAGCCAATGACAGCAGAGCTCCCCAAGACGCAGCAGCCCAACACCTTCTAAAAGGGGTGGCTGGAAGAACAGCTCAGAATGCAGAAAATGCAGCTATGGTACCTAAGCGAGAAGCCTCAGGCTCCTTCTCCAGTGCATACGGGCCATGCAGGAATTAATGCCTCCCTTCTTTGCAATTGGGAATAATTCAAATAAGACCTGAGATTGACATCTGCAACGTGAGAGGGCATAGGACAAAACAAAGATGGGCAGAGAAAGAGGAACAGACCAGTGCAGCCCGCCAGGTCATGGGGAGGAGCGTGGGAGTTCTTCTAAGTGCCCTGGAGAGTCGCAGAAGACACTTTCTTCCCTCTGTGGCAGCTGCCTCCCAAGTTATACATAAGGCATAGAAGGGGCATGGGGCCACTGATTAGGATAACTTGGTTCTACTGGATCTGCATGGAACTTGAGTTCTCTATTTATTAAGCAGGTTGGTGCACAAGCTGACCACCTTGGTAGGTTCTGATTCACTGTCTAGTGCTCATTGGAAGCTGATGAAAGGTCCATTCTGACAAGATGGCTGGACCTCACAGACGCTCTCTTGCCCTACATGAACCACCAAGGCAGGACTTCAAGTCTCACTCTTAGCTGTTGACTTAATCACCAAGAAAATGTGCTGCCCCGGAGACCTACCAATTGTCTTTCAATAAGAGAACTTTAGCTTCTGGTGAAATTATAGGAATCTGATGTATGAAATGCTTTTGTTACCGTCTGAATGAATGGCTCCTCTGCTATTTGCCACCGTGACTAGATGCAGGCTCCTGGACAGCAAGGGATATACCGGTGTCCTTCATACATGTCCTACTGATGCCCAGAGAGTATCCAGCATCTGATGGGCACAGTAAGTATTTGTCCCATCTGGAAAATGAAGGACTTGGATCAAGAGCACTTTTATTAAGGCCTGGGCTATTGAGTGAGCACCAACTGTATGCCAGGCCCTGTGGTCAGTGCTAGGGAGACAATGGTGAGCAAACCCATCACAGCCTTGCCCCTATTTTGCTCATAGTCTAAAGGGAGTGCATGAATATTAATAGATGCAAATTTACTGAGGTTAGCAGAGATATGCACTATCACACGGAGGTACATGGGGCTACAGGTACACAGAAGGGAAAACTGACCTAGTCAGAGGGAGGTCAGAGAAGGTTTCCTGGTGGAGATGTTATTTAAGGGGGGGCCTAAAGGGAAAGTAGTACTTAACTAGGTCATTGGGCCAGGGGAGGCTGGAATTGTATTCTAGTCAGAAAGAACAGCATTTGCAAAGCCCCCAACAGAGGGAGCCTGACCTCCTGACCCTGTCAGTCATGGCATCTCCAATCAAATGCTGTTTTTAGACATTGAGTCCCCAGGATCACATTCCTTGGAAAAAAGTATTTGGTCACTAAAATACACATGCTGGAAGTCGAGCCAACAAATGACCTCGGAGGGCCTATCAGCTCCTAAAATCTCTACATACAGACTCTAGAGAGCAGGGCAGTGGCTTGTACTCCTGGGTCAAGGCTGGGGGTGAGGGGTCAAAGGTGACTGACTAGATCCACATCCCTAAGTAGAGCTGGAGGTAATAAAAGAACAATGTTCACTTGTTTTTTGCTGGGTTTTCTTTGCTCCACAGTCTGATACATTTCACTATCATAATTGCAATGAGCTCAACATCAGAGTAGCTTCTATTTATTGTTTGGCCTTTACAACTTATAAAATGCAATCTGTTAATCTCACATCATACCTTTGTTCACTCATTAAATATTTGCTGAGAATATATTTCCAAACATGTCATTATTCTGGCATGTGATCTGAAAACATATAGGACATGACCTCTGCCCTCATGGAGATCAAAATTGTACACACGTCACAGAAATCTAATACAATATTTAACACAGAGCATCCACTATCAGCCAACTAGCATACTAGACAATGCTTGCATTGTCTCCTGCAATTCCCAGCCTCATCTCAGATCTGAACAACGAGTTTCAGAGAGGTTGAGCAACTTCTCCAAGGTCACACAGTCGGTGAGCAGGGGAATCTGGATCCAAATTCAAGTCCATCTAACTCTACTGTCTGTATCCATGATTACCATAGTGTAGTCCAAGGTCTCAAATAAGGAGGTAGATGAAGGAAATAAAATTACAAGGAATTAAATGAAGCCACAGGTAAATATTTGCCTGGCCTTATGCTGGGAAAGATCTTCAAAATAAAGAAGAGAAGGGAAAGCTCAGGAGGGAAGAGATTGATAGCAATACCTACGTGAAACATCAAAATGTCTACTTGTCAAAAACACCATAGAAAAGTTTGGCAGAATAAATGAAAAATGAAAAAAAAAAATCTGGAACACATATGATGGAAAAAGCTCTAATAGCCTTACAATAAAAAGCTGTTATAAATTGGCACATAAAAAGATTTCATGCAATATAAATGTAAAAATATAAGATGTTCAAAGGAGAAGAAATAAAAATGGCCAATAGACATTACTGTTTACTGTTAAACTATTAGTAATTAAAAATGAAAATTAAGAAACAGTGATATGTTCTGCTTTCCTTTTCCTATGAGATTGGCAAAAGTTAGAATAATTTAAATAATCCTAGTGCTTATGAAGACACTTCTTTAAAATGAACATGCACATCTACATCAGTAAGTGTCTAGCGAGCATCTGACAACATGAATTAGGAGCCTTTAAAAAATTACAACCTTTAACTCAATAATTTTGCTTTAGAAATTTATCAGGGATGCGGACAAAGATGCATCTAGCAAGGTGTTCACCGCAGCCTTGTTTATGGGATGGAAAACCTACAAATCACATCAAAGTCCAACAATAGGTGAAGGCTGAAATCAGTTTTGGTGTGTCCAGATGGTAAGATGTAGCTATCAGAATTGTATTTTTAAAGACCATTTAGTAGCACGATCCATCTCTTTATCTAAAAGGAAATATACCACAATGGACTATTACAAAGGCAGCCTGTGGAAATGGAACAAGATGGTTTGTATTTTGTTTATTAGGCTTGTCTCCATTTTCCAAATTCATCTGCAATTTATCTGCAGTACAGTTGCAATAATAAATGCCAGGGATCAAACCCAGGGGCATTCTACCACCAAGCTACACTCCCAACCCTTTTTGTTCTTTTTATTTTGAAATTGGGTCTTGCTAGGTTGCTGAGAACCTTGCTGAGTTGCCGAGGCTCTCCGCAAACCTGCAATCCTCCTGTCTCATCCTCCTAAGTACTGGAATTACAGGCATGCGCCATGACATCTGGCTGCTCCTCCCCTTTAATACCCTTACACAGTTGATATAAACCCCAGAATCACCTCCTACCGTTGCCGTCTTGTTTCATCTGAGTCCACCTTGCCATTTCTACAATCAGCTCACTTTACTCCGGGTTCTTACTGTCTTTCGGCTGGATCACTGCAACCCCTCTTAACCAATGTCCTGGATTCTAGCTCCCAAGCCTGTCCCTGAACTGTCCTCAAATTCAGTTTACATTCTATTACCAGATTAATCTCTCTGTGATAAAGACGCATCCTGCTTGGCCTGCTCTGCCTCCCTGTCTTTTTGTGGCTTTCCAGTTCCTTTGTCTGGAATGTAAAATAGGATCTACCAAATGAAGAAAAGATTTAGATTACAACTATCATGGCCTCAATTTTATATATAAAGTTCTGAGGCTAAACCATAACCACTCTTAATTTTAAAAAATCGAACTATTTTGCTGCTGGACTTAATCTTCCCTTCCATCCATATCTTTCCTTCTTTCTTTTTTACTTTTTTCTTTTTTGTAGTACTGTGGATTGTACTCAGGGGCATTCTACCTCCAAGCTACACCCCTAGGCCTTTTTAATTTTTTTTTTGAAACAAGGTCTTGCTAGGCTGCTGAGAGTCTCACGACATTGCTGAGGCTGACCTTGAACCTGTTTTAGCCTGATCCTCCAGTTTCAACCTCCCAAGCACTGGCCTTTCATCTATATCTACCACTAAAGTCTCCACCCAAACTACTTTTCTCCCAGGTTGCCATATGGCCACACTCAACACCTAGTAGGTGCAGAGTTGAGTCTGTAGGTGACACAGACGCTGTTGGACCTGGATACAAGCCAGCACCCCAGGACTCTAGCCTTGCAGTGTCTCTTCCACTATAACTTTGAGATTCTCTCTTATTTAAAAGATGGTAAAGGGGCTATGACCTGAAAAAAAAAAATCAATGACTCTCCGCTAATAAAGGTTCTTATGCGGTAAATGTGCTCTTGGGAAGCTAGAGCCAGCCCTTCTCCACGGTTTTGGCCTGATGCCCTAGAGTGATTTACTCTGCGGTAACATGATGGAGCCTCCACCATGGAAGGGAATTAAATAAAAATGCAATAAAAGAGGACAAAATCAATCTGCTTACAGTTTTGTTTAATAAAAATTCATGAAGGATGGGCAGGCAGGCCCATAAGCAATGTACCAGTTCTGCCAGGGGCTGGCTGGGGACACGCGCTCTGGCTTCAGGCACGGGCAGAGACTCAGCAGACACTGGCTGAGCAGACCTCCCACCCAGCAGACTTTGGCAGGGGGGTCCTTCTGCAAAGCCAGAGAGCCAGGCCTGCCTCACTGAAAGAGGGGCAAGCCAGGTAAGGGCGTGTTGATGGAAGAATTCTCCAAAGCCAAAGGATATGAGATCTTTTTCATGGTATTCATCTCCCTAAAAGCCAAGAAATTCCATGTGTTCTGAAATGACCTAAATTGACTCTCAGATTTGACCAAGTATGTCTTTTAGTAGAAAGCATTTCTGTCCACAAACCCTTCTTTAAATCACGTGGTTATGTGCCAAAGATTCCACATCTCAGGATGAAGTACGACCCTAAAAACATACAATAATCTGTAACAGGGGTGAACTCAATGCTGTCAGTACACTAGAGCCCATGGTCCACCACTTACTCATTTTCAAATAAAGTTTTATTGAGACACAGCCATGCACATTTGTTTACAATGTCTCAATGGCTACTTTTGTGCTATAATGAGAGCTGAATAATTGTGACAGAGGCATGCACAGCTCAAACATTTACTATTTGGCTCTTTACAAGAAAAAGGTTTAAGACCCTTAATCTATAACTTGAGGATTCTCACTCCCCTCAATTCATTTGTTCATCACAAAACCATCATAAACTCTCACGAGCCAGGCACTATCCTGAGACTTCAGAGGGAGCAGAGATGAGTAAGATTTGAGCTCTTATCTTTTAAGAAACTCTGTAGGTTTTGGTTTTCTATTGCATAGCAAATTACTCATAGCAAAGCAAATTATCACATAGCAAGGCTTGGTGGTTTAAAACAATACCCACTTACTGTTTCACAGCTGTCAAACATCCAAGTGGAATCAGCTAGTCTCTGCTCAGTGTCTCACAAGGAAGAAAGTAAAGAGTCAACCTGGCCAAGCTCTTGTCTGGAGGTTTGAGGAAGAATCCCATTCCAAACTCATTAAGGTTGTTGGCAGAATCCAGTTCTTCGCCACCCTAAGTCTGAGGTCCTGATGTCCGTGCAGACTGACACCCAGGTCATGCTTTGCTACTAGAGGACTCAACATTCTTGCCTACGTGGCCTGTCCATCTTCAGACCAACAACAGCAGGGTGAGTCTTTCTCCTGCCTTGAGTATCTCTGGCTTCCCCTTCTTCCAACATCTCAGGATGAAGTACCACCCTAAAAACATTCAATAATCTGTAACAGGGTGAACTCAATACTGTCAGCACACTAGAGCCCATGGCCCACCACTTATTCTTTTTCAAATAAAGTTTTATTGAGACACAGCCATGTACACTTGTTTATAATGCCTCAATGGCTACTTTTGTGCTATAATGAGAACTGAATAATTGTGACAGAAGCATGCACATCTCAGCCGGGCGTGGTGGCGCACGCTTGTAATCCCAACATTCGGGAGGCTGAGACCGGAGGATCCGGGTTCGAGGCCAGCCTCAGCTACCTAGTGAGGCACTCCACAACTTAGTGAGACCCGGTTTCCAAATAAAGAATGAAAAATAGTGCTGGGGGTATAGCTCGGAGGTAGAACGCCCCTGAGTTCAGTCCCTAGTACTGCAAAAAATAATAATAATAATAATAAAAAAAGAAGAAGCAAGCACATCTCAAACATTTACTATTTGGCTCTTTACAAAAAAAAAATTCTTTGCTTTTATAAGAGCTTATATGATTACACTGAATCCACTTGGATAACCCAGGTTAATCTTTCTATTTGAAGGTCAACTTGCCATATAACATAATCATGGGAGTGATAGCTTATCATGTTCACCCACAGGATCTGGATATGAGGGTGGGTCATCTTTGGGGGGCATTTCAGAAAGTCTGCTTATCACCAGAAGAAAGTCATATGCTTGGTAGGGTAGGCTAACTAACTGTAATGAATAGATCCCCAATTTTCAGAAGTTTAAAAGTAAGACCTATATTTACTCTCACATGACCTTCCAGGAGAAGAGCTTCTAAGTCTAAGTGCTCTGCTCTGTGCATACATTCAGGACCTCAGGCTGATAGTGGCCTCATCATCTTCAACACATGGCTTCCAAGAGCACCCTATTTATTGCCACAGTCAGTCCAAAAGGAAAGAACACAGAGGCACATATATGAGGAGTTCTATGGGGAATGGCACAAAGCACTTCTGTTCATATTTTATCAGAAATAAATGAGTCACATAATCACATTGAACTTCAAGGGAAAATGAAAAGTAAAGTATAGTTGAGTAACCATGTACTCAGCACTTCTATTACAATGGAGCAAAAATAAGATGGATTTTGATGGTCAGTAGCTGTCTCTTGTGCAGTTAAGAATAAAGGCCCTGAGCTATGAATTAACATCTTATTATAGCTTTGGCTACCAAGACATATTCATACACTCTAATTTTCTAAATAGTTTTTTTTTTATTTTTTATTGCATTTTTAAAATGTCCAAGGAGGTTCTGCTTAAGAAATATTTTTAAAAGAGAAGACATATACCAAAGTACTTAGTTTTTGTTTTTGTTTTTTAAGTGGTAGGGTGAGGCACAGTGGTACATGCTTGTAATTCCAGCTACTTGAGAGGCTGAATGAGGAGGACTACAAGTTCAAAGTCAGTCTGGGCAACTTAGTGAAACCCTGTCTCAAAATAAAATAAAGAGAGCCATTCCAGCACTGTAGCTCAGTGCTAGAGTATTTACCTAGCTGGTGGGAATCCTAGGTTTTCAATCTATAGTAACACACACACACACACACACACACACACACACACACACACGCACACGCACACAGAGAGAGAGAGAGAGAGAGAGAGAGAGAGAGAGAGAGAGAGAGAATTAGATACCAAAAGAGAGATATAAGAAGTAAAATACTATAAAAATTAAAAGTAAAATTACTCATACTTCAGTAAATCAGGGAAACCATACTTGCTGAGGGCTCTTCATTCTCCTGAAGATCCACTTGATGGCAGAGCTGAAATTTTACCAAGATGTAACTAGTGATAGATTCCATGCTCTACACTCATGGAAACCTCCGAAATGAAAATGTTCAGGAAAGAGTTGGCATTTGTTTTAGAATATTGTTAAGCATCAGAGTGACATGATCTGGGCTGGACAACAGAAGAATTTAGTAAGCAGCAGGTAGTGGATGAATGAAAGACGTCGATGGGAAGAAAAGCTAAGTGGGGCCAGGGTTTGTGGTAGTGAAAGTCCAGGCTACAGGAGGGGCAAGCACAAGAGGAAAGTCTATCGAGGGGAAATGGAGGAGCTTGCTACTCAGATTTTTGGAAGGGAAGAAAATAGAGATAAGGAAAAGGAAAAAAAAACTTTCAAGTCTGGGTAAATCTATTTTTAGCAGAAAGAGTGAGACAGGAAGTGACAGCTGGTGTGAAAGGAAGACACTGTTGAGTTTGGGGCATGTGAGATGTGAGGTTCTGGAAGGGGACACATTTGAAAATATCCCCAGGCAGTTGATCATGACAAAGGCAGCACCACTGGACTCTTGGTTCCCAAAGGCCCTTCATAGGAGCAAGAATTAGAAATGGGAGTCATGTGCACAGGTGAGGGGGAAACTCGATGAACCCAGAGAAATGGGAGAGAGATGAAGGAGTGTGGAAGAGCATCCTTGGAGCAGGCAACTGTGAAGGAAGAGCCTGTGGAGATGGAATGGGAGAAGAAGAAGAAGCAGAAGATGGATTCTTGAGGCATCTTAGGGCATGGGACCCAGAAAAGATGGCACCTGCCTCGACCTGGCTTGGGAAGCCAGAAAACAGTTATGAACTCAGAAAAAGGAAATGTCTGGAAAAGGGTAAGGGTAAGAAATATGGGCCAAGGGTTAAAAAGGATCACTAAGGAATACAAAAGCAAACACAAGACTCTTAGAATTGTCTGGCTTGGAAAGTTTCTAACTTCACTGCGGCTGGCCAGAGCCCCATGCATGAGAAATTCCTTCTCCTGGAAGCTCTACTTTTTAATGTTTTTAAAATAAAATAGTATTCTTCTTTACATTCCTGAGCTCTCTTAGCAGCCTGCCAAGGAGGACTTGGGCATGGGGCTTCATCCAACTTTGGGTCAGAAGAACTGAGAGTCAGCGCATCTGTGGTATGAAGACAACAGAAACAGGTGTGAGCCTCCAAGTGCAGCTTGATGGAGGGGCTCGTCCACCTGCCCTTCAGACTTCCTTCAGGAGTGGACTTTGCAGGGAGGGTTGTGAGTTTTAATGACTCCCGTACTTTTGTGCACATGGATGGATGGGTGGAGGGGTGGGCGCACTCACTTATACGAGTTAGGGAATAGAAGCCCAGACCTTGGCTTGGGTCTACAGAACAGCTCCAGAGTGACCTGTCACCGCGAATGCCTGGACCCGTGAAGCAAGCCTACAGCCTGGAACCGGCTTGGGCACGTTCTCTCCCCTCTGCTTTAACAGTTGTTGGAGCAGAGAATGAGCTCAGAAAACAGGAAGAGTCAGCCTTGCTATAAAAAGCAACCAGTCTGGGAACAGAAGAGAAGCAAAGGAGGAGACCTTGGTACCCCCACTTCCAGGAGTCACCCTATGAAAGAGAGAGGAATATCTAAGAAGACATGGCCCCACGAAAGCCTCGGGAACAACAGAGGCAGGGTTCCAGGTGGTTCCCAGGAAGACAAAACCCAGGAAGGCTTCCCAGGGGGAGTGAGAGGCATCGGCCTAAGATCAGGGGTACCAGGGACAGAGCAAGCATTCTCAACAAGGAAGGGGTGGACCCCAAGGTAGCCTGTGTCAGGAGAACAAGAAGGAGGCCAGCTGGCCTTGAGAGGGCCCCAGAGAGCCCCGGGGAGAGGGGGGAGAGGGCAGGGCAAGGAGTCCGAAAGCTGGCTGAGTGGCGCAGATCAGGGAAGCCGGGCCCAGCAGCCTTCATTTCCTCCCCTGCCAGCTCAGTGGTTTGCTTGATTTTTGCATCAGCGTCCAGCTGATTTGTCTTTGGCAGGAGTGCCATGCTCTAGAGGGACCTGTGTGGCAACAGCTATCGAACGCTTGTTCGCTCTGGGCGGGATGACTCCTCCAGCCCGTGGCAAGCTGTCTCGTAGTCACTCTGCTGTCCCATCTTTCCCCAGGGCTTTGGCCTCCAAAATCTGTTTTATGTAAAGGACTGCCGAGGCCTGGCACGAGCATGGGCAGTAGGGGGACTCTCTATAGTGACTTATTCAGCACCCAGCAGCCAGACTCCCTGGGGTTGAGCGGGCATCTCGGTCCTTCCCCTCTCAAATACCCCAGGGTCACCAGATAGTAGACCGGAGACTTGCATAGGAGAGGAATGAACGGAGAGAGAATTGCATGCCAAGCCCCTCACCAGCAATGCTGCATCCCCCCGGAGGAAGGACGTCTTTTTTTTTTCTTTTCTTTTCTTTTTTTTTTTTTTTTGCGGTACTGGGGATTGAACTCAGGGGTATTCTACCTCGGAGCTACACCCCCGGCCCTATTTTTTTTTTATTCTTTATTTTGAAACAGGGTCTCACTAAGTTGCGGAGGGCCTCACTAGGTAGCTGAGGCTGGCCGCGAACCCGAATCCTCTGGTCTCAGTCTCCCAAATGCTGGGATTACAAGCATGCGCCACCACACCCAGCTGAGGAAGGACATCTTTGCCTGATTGGCCCAAACCAACCTGTGGGCCAGCACACACTGGCTCCTGCCCTTCTAGGCCTGAGAGGGGCACGCAAGGGCTCATCAACTGCACGGCTCACTCCCAGAGCCCCAGCTGGGTCCCTTCCTCTGGGCTTCCATGGGCTCAGCTGCTCCTTCCAGAGAGCAGCTGTCCTGGTCTTGTAGAACAAAGCTTCTCAAGCCTTAGCTGCTTGGGCATGACCTGGGGAGCCTGTGTAGACAGATTCCTGGGCTCCAACCCCGGGATGTCTAGCTCAGCAGGGTTGGTAGCCAGGCTGGAGAATTTGCATTTCTACCATGTTCCCAGATGATACTCAGGCCGCTGGTCCAGAGTCCACACACAGAGAAGCACTGTCTTAGTTACTTCCTTGGCTCAGCAAGGGGTTGAAACCTCCCCAAGGGCAGCCTCAGGGCCCTGCACAGGCTCGGAGTTCAATCAATGCACATCGATTTTACTGAATGGAAGCAGTGAAGGGTAGGTTGTTGATTGACTTTGAGATCCCACGAACGACTGGCTCCTTTATGTCCCGATCTATTAAGTTAATGGGAAGCTCAGGGGCACAGGCAAGTATCAGATGGGGAGAGGAGGGCAAGGCTTAACAATCTGCAGGGTTGAACTTTGGAGAATCACCTTTTAGATGGTCGGACATCACAAAAATAGGGCTAGGGATATAGCTCAGTGATAGAGTGCTTGCCTAGCAGGCTCAAGACCCTGGGTTCGATTCCCAGGCTCCAGAAAAAAAAAAAAAAAAAATAGAAATCACAAAATAGTCACGGTTGTGACCATTGATTGGTTAAGCCCCTGCTCCCTCTGCACCAGGCTCCACCCTGAGCTCCTCGTGCAGCCAGCCCTGAAAGGGGGGGGGTGCTGTAGGAACCCCTATTTTGCACATGAAGACTTGGACAGACACACAATCTCAGCCCAAGGCCTCCTGAGGCCCCCGGCTTCTGGCCCACATCCATTTGCCTTCAGACACTGTAAGATTCAGCACTATGCCAAGCCCTTCCCAAAGCGAGGAGAAAGTCAGAGGCCTGAAGCTGCAATGCTTGGGAGAATGGAAGTCCCCGCCTAGGAAGAGAGTCAGGTTGGTGGGTTCAGATTGATTCCTACACCTCAGCCTACCATTTACCAGATGCAGGAAAAATGGGAATAATATTTCCATCCAGTCAGGATATTGTTGAATCAAATGAGCATTTGTATAAAACACCTGGCACAGCACAAGTCAATTAATATGAGTCCAATAAATGTTAAGTCTCGCTCAACACAGGCACCTTCCTCTTCCAGTATGTTCTGGAATGACAGCTCAGGTTGTTTTTCCCAACAACCTTGGGGCAGGGGAGAGGTGAGGATGGAGAGACAGATTCTGAGACCTATAAAGAGTCGTTGCTGCAGTCCGACAGAGCCCCAGGTCAGTAGGGTAGGGAGGCAGATTGGCACACAACTTGCACACCCCACAGCCACTTGCAAATCCACTCACCTGCTTAGTGAGGCCCTCTGCAACTTACTGAGACCCTGTTTCAAAATTAAAATAGGGCTGAGGGTGTAGCTCAAAGGAAGACCGCCCCTAGGTTCAATCCTTAGTATCACAAATAAAAATAAAAATAAAAATAAATCCACCCAAAAGGGCCAGTGCCAGGAACCACATCCCTGAAAGGGAAGGGGTGGCTGTCCTGGAAACCTTTATTCAGAGTGGGCGTGCCTAGTTTGGACACCACACAGAGGGTAGGAGCATACCCTAAGGATGCCACATTCAGCCCAGCAATTTCGACTTTTGGAAGGCCTCATCCTGCAGAAGTCCTCTGTACAGGGACTCCTCGGGCTACCCAGAGGGAAAGAACGTGGGAGATGCCCCTGGGTGGCATGACAAGCAAGCCAACACAGTGGGCCCTGGAGGGGGACCCTCCTGAGTCCAGACTCGCAGAGGCCTAGACTCACTGGCAGTAACCTCCACTTCTGTGAGCTTTGGTTTTCTCACCTATAAAATGGAAGTCATAAAAAAAAAAGAAGTCATCCCTCTTCCAGATGGCTGTGCAGATGCACGCTGAGCCTTTAGCAGAATTGCTTTGCACAAAGCAAGCTCTTCTAGATCATGGCTGCTATTACCTTGGTCATCGTAATCATTGTTATGGCTACCCCTGTGAGACCATAGGTAAGGTTTTAAAAAATGAGTCTTTGTTTTCTTATTTGTAAAATGAATATGTTAATAAGTGATAACTCTATAAGATTGCTTCCAAATTTAAGTAAAATAATGTATGACAAGTACCTAGCCTACAGGAAGCACTCAATAAATGTTAAAGATGATTTGTAGCTGGGGGCAGAGATGGCCCCACAGCTGTCCCAGTTTGCTAGACACTGTCCAGTTTTAGCATGTTCTCAGCTGGGCATGGTGATGCACACCTATAATCCTAGTACTTGGGAGGCTGAGACAAGAGGATCACAGGTTCTAGGCTAGCCTCAGCAACTTAGCAAGGCCCTCAGCAACTTAGCAAGACTATTTCAAAATAAAAATAAATAAATAAAATTTTAAAAAGGCTCAGGGTGTAGCCTGATTCAATCCCTAGTACCAAAAGAAAAAAGAAATGTCCTGGAGACTCCTCCATCCCAGACAAAGCAGAACAGTCGGTCCCTCTACAACAGCCCTCCTGGCTGGGGTTTTCCTTGCTCCCCCAGACAGAGTAGGGAGAATTTCTGGCCCTCTTCAACCTGCCTCTAGAGGCGAGGCCAGATTCCGGGTGTCCTCAGGGTCCAACCTGCCCCAGGATTCCAGGGCCCGTGTTCTCAGGACAAAGGAGCCCAGAAACCATCTGAGCTCATAGTCAAGCTCCCAGGGCAATGGAGGGCAGCGCTGAGGGAAGGTGGAGATGGTCTCTGAAGGGCCCCTCAACTCAGAGGAGGGAGAGAGTGGATTCCCCCACCATGAATAATGCAGGCAGAGGAAGCCAGGCGGAGGAGCTGCTGCCGGCCAGCCCGAGCCCAGCCAGGCTGCTGCTGAGCCGGGAGCCTCCCAGCTGAGCCGAGGAAGCAGTTATCACTGGTGGGTGATTAAGTTACTAATCCTTCAGGGAGAAGACATTTAGAGGCCCATATTAAAGCAGCGCGAGGCAAAATTACATTCCGTTTCAATTTAGTTTAGCAATTCCCGTGATTTAGTTAAATGAAAAGCAATTGTTCCAATTAATAGCACTGAATGTTATTCATCAAAAGTGTCAAAACAGCTCCATGGCTGCATTTGTAACCCATCCTCTTGTCGGAGACGTGGAGAGAATTCCCCAGGATAGGATGGGGAAATGGTGGGGTTGGGGGCTTTGGGGACAAGGTCAAAGTCAGAGGAGGTATTTGCATACATGTGTGTGCACACATAGAGGCTGGTGTTCACGTGACCTGTGTGTCTGGATCGGTTGCATGTGGGCACACGTATGTTGTAGGTGTCAGATCCCAGGTGTGACTGAGCTTGCTTACAGGTATGTGCATATGTGCATATCCCAGTGTGCCTGAGTGACTGTGTTTGTGTGTGTGTGTGTGTGTGTGTGTGTGTGTGTGTGTGTGTTCCTGGGTATGTATACATGCGTGTTCAAACATATGGAAGCGCCTCATATGTGAATTTGTGCACACGTGCACACAAGTATCTTGACAGCTTTGCATTCATGTGTGTTAGTGTGTGTACACAAATGATCCTGAAGATATGTTGCTTTCCAAGGGGACACGGGTGGGCACATTTTGGAGTATATTCACACATACGTGTCCATATGTAAAGGGGCTTTGCTTGCCTTCATGGTTTAAGAGCAGACCCCAGGATTTGCATCCTTATGCTGTAATGAGTGATTTCACTTGGCACAGAGATGCTGAGGTTCAAATGTAGTTCTCATGAGGTCTGAAACCTTTTCTGTCAGAGTGACAGCCATATTCCCAGGAGTAAGCTTCCATATATTTATCTTGATACAACACATTAATGGATGGAGGAAGGATGGATGGATGGATGGATGGATGGATGGATGGATGGATGGAGTAGGGTGGATAAGGATGAGAGATAGATACCAGAGTGCATAGATGAGTGGATTGATAAATGGATGGATGGGCTGATAAGGGGACAGATAGGTGGAGGGTGGATGAATGGGTGACTGCAGGTCCCTGGGATCACCCCAGGCCTCCCAGTATGGGATGAGTTCTCCAGTCTTACCTCCTCAGTGTGAATCAAAGTTTCTCTGGCCTTTAGCATCAGCTCTATAACACGTCCTTCGAAAAATCTATCCTGAGCAGGCAGGGGGCTCAGAGGGCTCATAAGTCACCAGGCAAAATATTGCAGAGCTAAGAACAGAGAGGGCAAGGACTTCTTTGGAGTTCAGCGTGGCTGGGTTAAGACAAAGTTGACCTGGAGGCCATGCAGACACAAGAGGATATAAACCAAGAGAGGGCCTACGGGGCTGAACCCTCCAGCCAGGATTTCTGCAGCTGGATTAAATCCCTGAGCTACGACACCTGCTCATGACTCTTCCAGCCTGCCCTTCTCTGTCCTTGATGTTCGTCCTACTGAAGCCACTACCCGTGCCTGCCCAGACGCTGATGCAGCTAACTATTGCCCCATTACTGTAGACTAAGATGACGATGGGAACCTACAAGGGCTCCCCATCTCCCCTGCACTGTCTTCACTTCCCACACTGCTCAGGGCCTTGGCTCTCTTTGGAGCTGACCAGACCCTGGCGAGAGAGAGCCCCAGGACCCCAGGCAGGCCTCCATCCTCCCACAGGCATTCTGAGCTGCGACAGTTTAGCCTGGCCCACCTGCTGTCAGGGGCTGCCCCCTAGTGGCGAACTCTAGCCCATACACTACCCTCACCCATGGCACTATCTCCAAGCCCTGTGGCTCCTCAACCAGCCTCAGCCAAGAAAGGACCCCTGAATCCTTACAAAAGCTCCACAATGGCCCCATTTCCCTCTTCCCAACCACAGACATCCACATACACACCACAGGAGGGCCTGGCTGCCCAGAGTTTGCGCTCAACAGCCCCAGGCTGTCCATGCAAGCGTCCATCCATCAGGATGGTGATTAAGCACGAAGAGGAAGCGTTAGGAGGTGATCCTTGAACCCGCCGGGCTCATAAAGACAATAGCTAGGACCACAGCAAGAGGCTCCAGGCGTCCTGTCTATTCTGGGGAGGCCCCAAGCATGGCTGGCGGACACCGAGGGCATCCTGGGGCTCGCTAATTTGTGTGGGAGTGACGGCGGCAGGAAGGAGGGTCCAGGAGGCCTTCCGCCAGCCATTTCCTCCCAGCCGGCCAGCTCTGCTCCGGACTCCACTCGCTCAGCCCCTGGCCCTGGCCTCCAGAGACCCAGCTTTGCCAACTCTCTGTGGTAGACCGGCTATCTTCCTCTCCTTTCAAAGTCTTTTACTGAGAGATTAGAGGCCCTGGCCTTTCTGGGATCCAGTCTTTGTTCTCTCCCTGAGGGTAGCAAAGGAAGAAGCTAAACACCTCGGCCCACCAGGCTGAGGCAATGGAGAAACTGCCTTGAAATGTCCTGCTGCTGCTCCGTTCCCACGGCCTGTCCTCCTTGGAGCCCAGAAGGAGCAAAAGGTTAATTGCTAGGGTCTCAGCCCAGCCGTGGACTTGAGCCAGTAAGCCGATTGTTAAATATGCCTGCCGCTGTTAAGTATTTCACTCTCCCTCTCTTTCCCTCTCTCCTTCTCTCTCAATTGTTATATAGTTGGTAGCCTGAGATCGACTACGGTATAAGCATTTACACCAAGGAAATTGGCAACCACTACAAAATAAAGCAATGCCAGGGAGACAGGCGTTCTCCCCTCCCCCTTCCTGATTCCAGGCCAGAAGTCAGACATCCCAATGACTCGATTGGAGAAACCATCGCTCAAGATAGATTTAGAGCCACAGTGTTGGAGTAAATACCAAGTGTGTAGTTTCCAGAACCCTAATTTCATTCCACCTGCTCTTGCAGTCTCTAAAGACATGAGGTCAGTCCTAAGAGTCAGGGGACCTGGATTCTACCTGTGGACACGGCCGTCTCACTTCATCTTACCTCACTCATTTTTCAACAGTAAAAAACAGGATCAGCAATATCCATCGCAGGACTAGAACTTTATAGATTGTTGTGGGAATTAAACAGACTATTGCATGAGAAGCATTTAGAACAATTAGACCATTGTGGATCCTGGTTGACAGTAACTAATATCAACTACTGTCACTATTACTGTTATTATCATGACTTTCTTCAAGCAGCACTTTATGGCTGAAGGGAAAAAGGAGTTGTGAAAACATTTGTGTTGCTCTTTTCTCTTTAAAGTGTTTCCAATAATGTCAGCGGAAATCGACCTGGTGCCTTTTTAAATTTTGCCGGTGCCCAGGTCTAAGCACAATGCTTGGAAGATAGTAACTAGCCAAGGAACAGCAGGTGACCAACCCTGCAACTTAGAAACTAAGAAATATGCTACTTCTAACACAGTAAAAGAGTCCTGGTCCTTTTCCTTTTTGACTTGGAGTACATTTCAAGAATATAGCACCCCAGAGGGAGCTGAGATCTTCAAAGAAAGAGGATCCTACCACCTGCTTCTCTGAAGTCATGTCCAGAGCAGGCAGAAAAGATGAATTGTGTTTTCCCAGGAAACACCGTCTCGGACCCTTGGGTGGATGGAGCATCTCATCTTTGCTCTTCAGCCCCCTGGAGAGCAGCCCTTGGGGTTCAGAGGCCCCACGTACCACCAGCAGCTCTGTGGCCCTCCATATCTGCTCCAGCAGACCCTGTGCTTGGAAGATCCAGGAAGGTAGAGAGTGACATCCTAGGAGAAGCAGAGATTAAATGATGAGTCTCGTCTGGGCTCAAGCCCATCTCTGAGCCACCTGAGCAAATGCTTCCATTCCCTGAGCCTCTTTCCATCTCTGCAAAATGTAAAGAGTAATTGTGACCTCAAACTGCTGCAGAAAAAGTCCCCGTGGTAATGTGGATGGAAAACCCTGGTGCATAATTAGTGCTCAGCGCGTTTGCTTTGAGTTCTTTTTTTTATCACCATGCAGAGTTTTTACCTGGAGATCCCCCCCACCCCAAAAAATACTAACAAGGATCATTTTTATTGTTTATTACCCCAGCAGAAACTTGGACCCAAGAAGGCAAAAAAAATCCACCTCTCAGCTATTCATTTAGGTCTCTTGCTATGGGATACATAGCATTGCTATTTCTATTCTAGAAATTGTTCACAAGTCCAGCTAGCCAGCGGCATAACAGGGAGTTAACATTACCAAACAGTAGCTGCTTCCTACAAGGACGAGACGCTGTAAACAAGTCAAAGCTTCCAAAACCTCAAATCTTTAGACAAGACCAACATGGTAAAGGCCTGCTATAATAAACATTCAGCCCTTCCCAGCAGGTATGTGGGTCCCCGTGTTGACATGCGTGCATGTGCACCTGTGTGAATGCACATGTATGTGACGTATGGATGTAAGTTCACACCTGTGGGCTTCTTATGAGTACACATGTTCTGTCCTGGGCATGTGTACACAATTGAACGGGCACATGCGTGTATATGTTTGCACTTATGCGTGGACCTGAGTGTCTACATACCTGTAGGGGTGCATGCTAGCGTGGTGCCCCACTCCTGTTTGACTGAGTGAGGAAGGCTATGTGTTCGTATGCATGCCTCTCTGGCTGCAGAAAATGGGCAGAGGGCTGCAGGTGAAAGAATGTGCAAATGTGTGCGCATGTACTTGTGTGTATTTTAAGGACCAGATAGTACAAATAAACAGCATAAACTAGATGGTTGGGAGGAGGGGGTGGTTCAAATACTTAGGAAGACAAACAGCCCCCGCAAGGACTTTGGAAGCACTCATTACGTACAAATAATGTATATGCTAATTACAAATTGCTCTTTTCTGCTCATTAAGGCAGAACTGCTGCGCTTTATTAGTTCAGTTCTGGTTACTCTACACACTTGCAAGTAATAAAAATGGCTTTAGGGTCAGGCAGACACCCGCGTGGGGCTCAGGGAACCATCTCGGGCGATGTGAATGGCCACCCAGGCCAGGGGCCAGGCCATGGATGTGGGCTCCTCCCCACCCCGGCCACCCCCACGTTCCACGTTCCATCCGTCACCAAATTCCGTCAAGCCTACCTCCTTCCTCCATCTCCATTAACACTGGGCGAGTTCAGCCCACATCTCGTCCCTGACAGCCTCCTGGACAGCTGCCCGTTCTGCCTCCCCACTGGTCTCCCTGACTTGAGCCTCCCCTGACTCCAATCCATCCCCAAGACACCACCGCCAGCAAATCTGCTTGCTTAAAATCTCCAGCTATTTAAACATCACCGCTGAAAAGAGCTCATTCCCCAGGGTTGCCCCACCATGGCCTGGCCCGGAATGCTTCCACCGCCCTGGCCCTGCACCTCAGGTCCAGCAGCACCGAGTGACTCCCGGGCAGCTTCTTAAGAAGCTGGACTTAAGTCCATCCTTCATCTGGGTCTGGGCACACGTTCTTCCCTGGTCCCCAGTGCTCTCTTCTTCTTTTCCTGCTCCAATGGCTAGACTGCATGGGGAGGGCTCCTATTTCATCTTGCAAATCCTGATCTAGGAAACCATACCCTAATGTCTCTAGCCTATTACTAAATCATCTTCGTGTCTTCCTCTGTTTTGTTGTTGTTGACGTTGTTGTTTGTCTGTTTTTGTACCTAAGTATTTCGTTTGTTTAGTGCCTAGATCCCTTCCCTCACTAAACTGCAGGTAGGGGCTTTGCTCTGTTGACTGCTGTCTGTATGCTCAGCATTTCTGAAACAGAAAAAAGTATATATATAATGTTCCATATATATATGGAATGGGAAAATATCTTACTTTTCAACCCTCCATATTCTCACTGATTCATCCTCTTGAAACACAGACTTGACCTCCCCTTCACATATTCTGAGGACTGACTACCTTATAGCCCCCACAAAACACCCCTAACCCAGTACCTCTGTTGTTTGATAAATCCCAGTTCTATTTAGTCAGTCCCGCTCTTTCCACAGGCTGGACCAACTGGAACTCAGGTGCACCACCTAGAGGCTGCAAGGTGGAAGAACTCGGAAACAGAGGCACCACAGAGACCTCCTTCGAGGATGCTGGGGGTAGCCAGGGCAGTCATTATTTCCCATGCACTTCTCTTTGAAGATGGGCAGAAGAGGTTCCAGTCTCAGCTCAGGTGATATGTCCAGAGCTGGTCCTTGTCACACACTCCAGGTCCTGGTCACATGTCCAGGCTCACCCCACCCCACCTTTCCTACTATGTTCTCCCTCCGTGCCCTTCCTGCTCAGTTGACTTCCACTCTACTCATTCTTTTCAAAGACATTCTCAAAAATTTTGTTCCTTTTTTGTTGATTCGTGACCTCATATGAATATTTTCTCATCCTCTACCAGGTAGCTTTCAAGTTCTACATATGAAGAGATAAAACACAAACAAACAAAAAACATACTGAAAGATAGGGATGTTGGGAAGCCAGAAGGCCAGGATGATTTGTTAGTTACAACCTGTCCCAAAGTCAACAGCTGGCTGCTCACTTTATATCTTCAAAACAAAGGAGCCTACCCAAGTCCTCCTTCCTGGAGATTTTCTCAATAATGACTTATTCTCCTTCCCTACAACATGGAAGCAATGGTCAACTTTTAAGAGGCAGTTTTTTCACTAATACCAAAGTATTTCACTTACCTGTAGCCAACTCTATAATTACTTACCTGTAGGCTTATAGATTATTTGCTTCTAGGTCTTCAAAACATGCCAAAATTCTTTTAAGGCAAAATTCATCTCATCAATTTCTACATTATAAACTTCAACCAAGGCTTTTGTATCTGGTACATTTGAAGTGAAATGACACTACCTTCTGTATCCTTTTTTAGACTCAGGGGTCTGGATACTCTTAGAGTTTCCTAAAGGACAAAAATCTAGATATGAAGGTGCAAAAGAGCACATTAGAGGGAAAAGAAACTTTCAAATCCACATAAGGAGAATAGGAGGGATGGGCAACTGATCCAGCACTTCAACTCTGGGAAGGAGGACTGCAGAGGATCAGGTGCATAACTTTACAGCAATGAGTTTCTCCACAGTGAAGTGTACCTGAAGCTTGACAGAATATGATATGAAGAAGACCCAAGTAGAGAGATATACCATGTTCATAGATGAGAAGATGGCAATCTGAAGATGGCTGCTCCACTGGCCGGTCTGCATGAGGAGGGATCTTTTTTCATCTTGCAAACCCTGATCTAGGAAACCACACCCTAATGCCTCCGGCTTATTAGTAAATACTCCTCACAAAGTAATCTATCTCAAAATTCAGTGAAAAATCTGCCTTCCAAAATTGTGACATACAAATTGGTCCTAAAACTAATAAATATGAGCAACGACCAAAGAATAGACATCATAATTTCGAAGGAGGAGGAGAAAAAGGAAGATAATATTCTTTATGTATTTACCAGATATATAGAGTAATTATTCCTACAACTCAACAATAAAAGGCTAGTTTAAAAACATGCAAAAGACTTAAATACAGATTCTCTGAAGAAGATGCATATGGCTCATGAGAACATGAAAAGATGCTGAGCATCATCACTCATTAGGGAAGTGGAAACCCAAACCACAATAAAATAATGTTTTATACCCACAAGGATGGCTATAATTTTTGAAAAATGAAAATTAACAAATGTTGGCAAGGATGTGGAAAAAATTGAATTATCATATACTATTGGTGGGAATAGAAATGTTTTCTTAATATGTTAACCAGAGTTACCATATGAACCAGAAATTTTGTTCATAGGTATATAGCCAAAATAATTAAAAACATATGTTCACAAAAAAACTTTTACATGAAAATTATACCAATATAATTCATAATATCCAAAAAGTGAAAAAAAAATCCAATTGTCTCTTACCTAAAGAATGGATAAACAATTATAATATATCCATACACTGGAATATTATTCAGCCATAAAAAGTAGTATGGCATTATTATGTATTGCAACATTAATGAACCTTAAGAACATTATACATGGGAGGCTGAGACCGGAGGATCCGGGTTCTCGGCCAGCCTCAGCTACCTAGTGAGGCACTCCGCAACTTAGTGAGACTTGGTTTCAAAATAAAGAATAAAAAATAGGGCTGGGGGTATAGCTTGGAGGTAGAATGCCCCTGAGTTCAATCCCCAGTACCGAAAAAAAAAAAAAAAAGAACATTATACAAATTATGATCAGACCAGGCAAATCTATAAAGACAGAAAATAGATTACTGATTGCCTAGGACTAGGGTGAATGGGAGTTTGACAATGATAGCTTAAAAGTTTAGGATTTCCTTTGAAATACTGAAAACATTCTAAACTTGATTGAGATGATGGTTGTAAACTCTGTAAATACACAAGAAGAACATCAAATAGTATCTTTTGAAGAATAAACTTTATGGTATGCTAGTTATATCAACTTTTAAAAAGAGTCATCATAAAGTTACGGTAACTAAAGTATGTAGAACTGGTATATGGATTAGCAATTAGATCAAAGGAAAGTAATAAAAATCTGAAAAGTTTATCAATACATAAAATAATTTAGTATATGATAGAGTTGACATTATAGATCAGTGGAGAAATTGTTTAGTCAATAAATGGTGGTGTTCAACTAGCTATCTATATGAAAATTTAAGTAAAATTAAATCCTACATCCACTTCACTTATACACATGAATTCAAATAAATTAAAAACTTAAGGATAAAAATAATGGAAAACTATAAAACTTTCAAAAGAAAATATAGTGAAATGATTTTATGACACCAAGACAGTGAGATTTTTAAACAAAACCAAAGAGCACAAACCAAAATGGAAAAGACACATACATTTTTTTATAATAAAACTTAAAATTCCAGAAGAAGATGGAATACCATAAATGAAGTAAAAGGAAAGCACAAAGCCAACAAAGGATTGATTTCCAAAAGGTTTAAAGAATTTCTAAAATTAAATTTTAAAAACAAGCAAACAATAAGCCGGGCGTGGTGGCGCACGCTTGTAATCCCAGCATTCGGGAGGCTGAGACCGGAGGATCCGGGTTCGCGGCCAGCCTCAGCTACCTAGTGAGGCACTCCGCAACTTAGTGAGACTCGGTTTCAAAATAAAGAATAAAAAATGGGGCTGGGGGTATAGCTCGGAGGTAGAATGCCCTGAGTTCAATCCCCAGTACCGCCAAAAAAAAAAAAAAAAAAA
>PVLC010009415.1:0-53995 GCA_004027655.1 Graphiurus murinus
TCACATCAAAGTCAATCACTAAACTGACCAGGAGATAGGGGGAGGATGGGTGGGAATTGGGGAAGGGTTAATGAGAAATATGTGCATGGATGTCTTTACCTGTACTAGCTTGTACCCAACAAAAATGTGTGATTAACCCTGTTGTACCCAAGAAATGTATAAAAATCCATGCTAAAAAAAATAAAAAAATTAAAAAAAATATTATGTTATATTTTCAGTATTTTTTACTTATAGCCTAAAGATTATTGTTTTTATTAAGAGACAGTTTTCTTAGTTGGGCATGGTTCCTAGGAGACTGAGAGAGGAGAATCACAGGTTTGAGGACAGCTTCAGCAATGTAGCAAAACTCTCAGCAATCTAGCCAGACTCAGTTTCAAAACAAAAAAGCAAAAGAGCTGGGGGTATAGCTCAGAGGAAAATGCCGGTGGGTTCAATCTCTAGTAATACACACACACACACACACACACACACACACACACACAGGCACACAAAACACATACACACAGGTTTTCTTGATTTCACTGAATCAATGAAAAACCAATATTTAAACAATATGTTTGAAAGATGCCAAATTATTGGTATTCATAGAGCCTTAGCTTGGACATGTAGGAGGCTTACCCAAGGCTGGTTCAACAAATCCAACCAATATTTCATGAGTACTTTATTAAAGGGACCTTTCAAAAATGATTATTTTATAATCGATGCTAACAAACTAGTGAGCCACGAGTGGATAGGAGTAGGATGAGAATCAGACATCACAAGCTCATAATTCCCAGGTGTTCCTGAGAAGTGGGACTGGTGCCATGCAGGTGATATTCCTGAGATGACCCCAGTGTGTGGTTTTGAAGGATGAGTAGGGGGGAGGGGAGGGAAGGGAGGAGACAAGAGCCTAGAATACAGAGATGGATTTGACGAATCCTAGGCAGTCTTGGAGAGCTGACAGTGGCTGTAACTGGCTGGAATTCTCCCCTAAACCATAGATGTCACAGCTCTCTAAATTTGGGGGAGTGAGGAAGAGCCATCTTGGTGGAAGGTTTTGTTCTCTGAGTTCTGCATCTTGCCTTGATGTGATGTGTGGCCAGTCCCAGATTCGTCTTCCATCTTGAATCATTCAAAGTTTGGAAAAAATAGTTAAAAACCCATTACTTAATCAGGCATGGTGGTGCATACCTGTAATTCCAGTACTTGGGAGGCTGAGACAGGAGAATTACAGGCTTTAGGCTAGCCTAGCAACTTAGTAAGATCCCGTTGCAAAATAAAAAATAAAATAAGGCTGGAGGTGTAGCTTGAAGGTATAAAATCCCTGGGTTCAATCCCTGGTAACACAAAACAAAACAAAACCCCACTACTTGTAGAATACAAATGAGTATTTTCTTCTGTTCTATAAAGGAAAATAATATTTATTTTGCCTGTGGGCTTCATTATTAACTGAAGATACCTCAGTACAGGGGAGAATTGAGGATAGAGTGAGTTGAATAATATTTATAAGTATTCCATAAATCAATCGTTACTTACTAACCCATTTGGGTTTAGGAAGGTGGAAAGATATGACAGTAACTGAGATGGAGGAGGAAATGAACGAGGGTAGAGACTCAAGGAAAGGTAAGCCTGGACAGAGGATGGTGAGGGCCTTCATTAATGTTGACATTTACTTCAGGATTAGTTATGGCCTGGAGGTTCCTTTTTCAAGGCTGTGAATCCCAGACTTTGAGCTGTGAAAAGAATCACCAAACATCATAACTCATTCATTGTCATATCTTAGCTGAATCTGATAGTAGAAGCTGCCTCCTAGCAGGTTACACAGACATTAGAGACTCACAAGGTGACTTTATGTACTTATGGCCTTCATAGAGTCTACATGGAGTTCACTTGGCTCCTGAGCAAACCCTACTTTAACCACAACAAAAGCCAACAAATCATCAGAATTATCATTACCACCACCACCATCATCATCTTCATCATATCAGCAAAAATAGAAAATGCTTACCTTACATTCTTAAGACAAAGTGTGATTTACAAATGGGTTTACATCCCATTTTTTTTTCTGCTTTCTAACTAGGTGGAAAATGTAAGAATGTTATCAGGATACCTAGTCCCCATCTGTTGTGGGTTAACCCAATCTGTAATGTACAGTTAACTACAACCCTAAGTCAGATCTCTTTTTGAGGCTTTCCTATCTTGAACTTACCTTGCACATTATAGATGTGAGAACTAGTTTACTCGTCAAAGGTAGGGAAGCAGCAAAGATTGAAATCCAGATGTGAAGGAAGGAATTTTTCAAGTTTGTGTTGAGCTCCTGAGTTTCTCTAGGGACAAAAAGAGATTCAGTATATAAACAGGAAGGAGATCACATGTGCTTAACCTGGATCAAACATAATACCTAGTATAATTCTTTGAGGGCAAGATACTGTGCTATTAACAATCAAAATAAGGAGAGAACTCCATAGTCCCCTTATGGATTAATAGCAGCAAAGCACAAATCAACACTCATCTGTCTTGATGAATTTATTATGGTGACTTGGGGAAATGGGATACTAAGCACTGATTTCTAGTATGCATGAAGGCAGGTATTGCATGAGAACTACCAGAAGCTTAGAAAAAAATCAAAGACGAAAAATGATAAAGAAGAACTAAAGTAGCTCACTAAGTATCTGTGAAAAACAGAAGCCTCAGGATGGTTGTCCTGAGTGTCTGCTGCAAAGTACTTGTCTGCAATATTTTAAAGACTTAATAGAATTTTATTTTAAAGCCATGACATTAGCACAGTTAAGCCAATCAATGTTTTTTAATAGCCTTTTAAAGGTGCCTTTTTAATTGTGCTCTGTGGGAGGGAAAGGCACAGGAAGACTGGAAAACATCTAAAAAAAAGGCTTAGTCAGAGCTTTCAAAAATATTTGCAAGTGCAAATTTCTGCCTTGGTTTGATTGCTCTAGGACTGGGGTTAAAGTGTAAGATCTAAAGGGCTTATTCCCCAGTGAAAAAAACAAAGATTTAACTCTTGTGTAGATTTGCTTAACTCATCATCATAGCAAAATATTTGTGATCTGCACAGGTTTCCTTTAGGGGAGCATGAGAGTTGTGGTTTCTCTTAGAGTAGAAATGTTTCTGTACAGAATTTTCCCTGCCCTTTTCTGGGCCCAGGAGATCCACGGAATTCTCATGACACTCCTGCTAGCAGTCCTTCGTCTGAAGGTTTGCCAGTGATCAGTTTAGCTTTTATAGTTACAATGTGCCCAAACATCTGGACGAATAGCAAAAAGTGCTATTAACTTTTCAACTTGCTTGTTGGCATGATGCCTACATTATCAGCACAATTATCACAGCCCATCTCCCTTTTCCCATAACTTACTTTTGTATGGTGCATTATTGTTTAAAAATGATTTCATATATATTATCCTGTGGGGAGCACCACAATAGCCATTTGAGACAAGGAAGTTATTATTAGTTTCTGTTTTATAGATGTAGAAACTGAAGCTTGGAAATATGGAGAGGTTTACCCAAGGTTGGCTCAACAAATTCAACCACCATTTCATGAGTACTATAGAATGCTTTATATATCCCAGGGGGCTTTCAAAAATCATTCTTTTATAGTCCTGGCTAAGAAACTAGTAAACCACATATCCATCAAATCTCACTTCTTCTCCAGCACTGTTTCTATAAAATTGTGTTGTCTTTTGCATGGGATGTGGAATTATCTGAAGAATTTACTTCTTTAAAAAATTTCAACCTGAGTATTTGTTGGTTTGGAGTTATAACTTAAAGAGAATGTATAGATAATTTAGAGGAATGAATTAACCAATAGAGAAAGGCATTAGGTCTTGCTTTCTGTTTTGATTATTTTTTTAAAGAGGAGCAACTTGGGGGATTGTTTTACCAAGCGTGTCATTACAGTGTTCCGTCACACCGCTGTGTACTGCTCTACTGCTCTGATGTGCTCAGTCCTGGTCAGAGGTCACCTGAGCAGGACTGAGCAGCAATCTCAGTCAGAATCACATGCATCAAATAGTTTAGCTGAAGAGGTAGGTGTCAGGTCCTACAAGGACTTCATTGATGACATTTTGAGATTGGTTTACTCCAGGGACCATACTGGGCACAAGGATTTTAGATTCTAGATATGTTTTCAATTCTTCAGCCACCGTGGTGAAATACTTTAGTTTTCCGAACTTCATTTTGCTTTGTACTAAATGAGAGTTGAATTATTTCTCAATTAAGTCAAAGCATTAGAGCTGTTTGAATGATTCAAGCCAAATAATCCATGAGTGATTTTTTTGTATGTCTCCTCTGATCCCTTGTCTCCACCCCTGACACAAAGATACATACTCTCTCTTTTGCTCTTTTGGTATATATATATTGGTATAGTAAAGACACAACTGGGCAGTCCATGCTTTCACTTGTTCAGTGAACAAGTGAAAGGCACCTTTTTGAGCACCTATTACATGTCAGGCGTTGATCTATTTAAGGAAGTGTGTGGATTCCCCCAGGCATTGTAATGGATAGCAGATGCATCATGGGTTCATGTATGATCTGGCAGGATATGAACTTTGTAAGTGGAAACAGTAGGTCAGAGAGCAAAAAAGGCAAAGTCCATCTCTGCACAATGTGAGAGACTGAGCTTGGAATGATGCACTGTAATCTGGGAACCTCATTATTAGCAAGGCATACTGGAGAGTGTTCAGAGAAAAGCAACAAGGATGATAAACGGGTGGAAAGACTGATTTATGAAGACTTGCACAACAAAATATGTATTCTTGGATCAACAAAGACTTCAGAAGAAATGTGATCACTATCAACAACTCTCTGAAGGTTGTGAATACCCCAGAGGAATATGCAGTGCTTAGCTTGATATTTGAAATGGTGACAAGGAATCAACAGAGCAAATTTTACCTGTGAATGGAAGAAATATGAGGCTAGCAAATCCATCTATGCCTAATTGACAGAAAGTAGCTTCACAAGACAACATCCTTAACCTATTTTCCCTCCTATCTATACTTCTGCAATTGCAATTATGTATAACCATTTGTTTTCTGTTTATGCTCAGTGATTTTATGCATGTTTCCTATTTACATATACCTTCCCTAAAAATGTCAAGAATGAAATATTTGACTTTCTTTTCACCTTCTACTTCAAAGGCTCAAAGATAAAAGCAGTTTAGTTAAGAACAAACTTTCTTAAGTTTGCATGCTTAACCTTTGTTGAAGGTCACTGTCATAATGAAGGACTTTATTTCTATGAAAAGTCAAACAGGTGAGATTACTCTATAAAACTATCATTTAGTGCCTTATTTAAAAGTTTATTCTAAAGTTTTATACACACATATACACCCATGATAAAGTACAAAGCCTTTAAAGGGTAAAATCAATCTAGGGGCAAATCCAATGCTTTGCAATTTTATGTATTCTGGATTCCTGCAAGAAGGGCTCTCTTTGGGATGGGGGAAGTGTAATACTTAAAATAAATAACCTGCATGGGGCTAGACTTGGGATTTTGGCCACAGAAGCCCTTGGAAGATCTGGGTCTTGTGGACTGATAAGGCTTTGCCCTCTCTCAACATTGCAAATCTATTAGAATAGGTGTGGCCTCCCATCCAAGAACTAACCAGGCCCTATCTTGCTCAGTTCCCCAGGTCAGAAAAGATCAGTTGCATTCAAGGTGGTATGAAATTGTGTCATTTGCAGGGACATGGATGGAACTGGAGCATATCATGTTAAGCTAAATAAGACAGACCCAGAAGGACAAATATTATATATATTTTTTCTTATCTGTAGAAGTTAGAGAGAAAAGAAAAGAAAAAAAAAACTTCATGAAAAGCAGTAGGGTGGAGGAAAGAGAACAAGAGGAGAGAAGAGGGGAAAGTAAGGGGAGATATGGGGAGTAAAATTGACCGAATTGTGTTATATGCATGTCAGAATATGCTATAACAAAACCCACTATTCTGTACAATTATTATGCATCAATTAAAAAAAAGTAGTTGTGGGCTCCACTTCTTTGGTTTCCATTGGGGTCCAAGTGGTTCTGGGCAGTGAGACATCCAGGACTTGTTCTTTCCACCCTTTCTCAAGTCTATCGCATGGGCCTTGGCCCAGAGCACCTGGCTTACAGTCTTTGTTTCTAACAGTGTAAAAAGGTGGTGATAATACCCACTAGTCAGAATCATTATTATAGCTAAAGTATGGGGGCATTTTGCAAGTTGGGGAGCTAGGTGAATGTGGGGTACTATTTTTATTGGGGAAAGAATTCAGAGAGGAAATAACATTTAAAGCGGGTTTAGGAGAAGAGTTAGATTTTTTTAGGGAGTTAGTAGGGTCAGGGGGAACTGTTTGGATCAACTTGGGCAAAGGCACAGTACAGCTGAATGTGAGTCATTTGTGCAGAAGGAAAGCATCTGCTGTGGTAGTTACCGATAAGGAGATTTTCTTTGTTTCACTTATCCATCCACTTACTCAGGGAGAAATATATTCCTATAACTCCATTTAACCTTCTTCCTGGTGCCTAGGACCTAGGTCTACTGCATTACTCAGTACGTGTAATTTTTCTAGCTTCCTTATACACAATGGCTTTCTTCTCCTTCTTAGCACTTTCAGCATCATCATTTCATAATATATATATATTTTTTGTTTGTTTGTTTTACTTATTTGACTTATCTTTTCCCTTCATTATAAGACAAGCTCCATGAGGGATGGTTTTATCCCCCTGATTTGTTTGCAGTTCTATCCCAGCACCTTGAACAGTGTCTGACACATTCATGGTAGATGCTCAACAAATATTTGTTGAACCAAAGAATGAATCCCTTATTTATGTCTATAATATCTGAAATCTACTCAGTATAGATATTATCAGAGGGAAAATCTTAGTCTTGGCTGAGTGTTGCACACGAGAAGCCTAGACATTGTCAGTAAACATTTCTCTCCTTGTTCCATCATTCCATCTGACCTCATCTTAGAAAATGACCTGGGAATTTTCTATTTCTGGAGTCTCTTTCAAGTCTCCTCCCTCTGATTTCATTTACCCATTTCTAACCACTGTTCTCCTTCTAGGTTGCTGATTTCATCTTGGAGAGACTCTATGAGGTTTTTGTTGTTTAAGTTCTCTGTGACTTAAGGAGGATTGGTGGCTTTTCAGTTTTCAGAATGTAATGTCTGTAAGACAAACTACCCCTGCTAATGTCAGTCTTCTCTCAGAGTCTTTGATGCACCAACATATGTTCAAAGCCTCTGTCTTTTTCCTGGTCCTTTCAAAAATAGCTCCCTTTCCACAAGAGGATTAGGAAAACCAGGAAAGAGTAAGGAGAGAAAGAGAGAGAGAGAGAGAGAGAGAGAGAGAGAGAGAGAGAGAGAGAGAGAGAGAGAGTTAGTTGGTGGTATATGCCTGTAATCCTTGTACTTGGGAAGCTGAGAGAGGAGGATTTCAGGTTCATGGCCAGTCTCAGCAACTTAACAAGACATTCAACAACTTAGCGAGACCATGTTCAAAATAAAAAATAAAATAAAAAGGGATGGGGTGGGGGTGTATCTTGGAAGTAGAATGCCCCTGGGTTCAATCCTTAGTACCAAAATGAAAAAAGGTGGAATTAGCCAAAGGATAGCTGAAGATAATTGAATTAGCAAATCAACAAACTCTACACATTTTTCCTTACTCATTTATTACAATACCTCAACATTTCAACTGGAGATTTCAAAAGAACCACAGAGTAAGAGATAGACAAACACTATTAGATTTCAATATTAGTTCTTTGCCAAGATTCTCTCTTTGAAGCCTGGGCCTCCAGGCTTTCTCTATCCTGGATATGCTGGGATAGCTTGTATGTGGGAGGCATTCATGCTTACATCTTTCTGGGTATGGGTGGAAAGCACCCACCTCTATGTCTCCTGTATGGTACTTTGACTTGGTCATTCTCCCTGTGAAGCCAGTGTTGCTTGTGTAGACTCAGCATTCTCTTTGGTCAAAGAGAGCCCCATGTCAGGCTTGGTCAGGAAAACAACCCTGTGACAAAACAAGTATGATGTGACTACTTGGCTGCTTTCTTGGTGCTGCCAAGCCTGGGAGAAATCTCACCAGTGCAGGCTTCCTGGAAGGCTTTTAGTGTTTCCTGCTTCTGGTTGGAAACCTGGAAGTTACTAACAGTGAAAAATAATAGGGTGGAGGGAAGTGGTGTGTTAATGTGTGCTGGTGATGTTTAGGGGAGGAAATTTCATTTGGGGCTTGATTTTAGTTTTAAATTGACCATTAATCTTGCTTTATGACTTTTAGAAAAAAAGTGATATTTTCAATCATATTTTTATTCCATCTGTGCTTGTGCCATGGTATTAATTTCCAGGCGGAAGCTTTGTTTTCAAGGACATCCTTTCTTTCCTACTTGCCAAACTGTGCTAGCATTAATTCTTAAACTCCAGGGATAAATGTGTACTAAAGCAGAAGACTAGATTCAGATGGAAAGCAGAGTCTTTGCAGATCAACTGGAGTACAGTGCTTAAAATGCTTATTAGTATTATTTTAATTTTGAAAGAATCAATCAAATTGCCAAAGGCCAAAAAAGCCAAAGCAATATATGCAAGCTCACAAGTGAAATGCTGCAGTGATGGAAGAACTATGGAGCTTCTGTGCAGAGAAATGCCAGTGAGCCAGAAAATGCCATCCACCTGCATCTTTGAGCATGCATTGACTTGGAAGTTTTGTGATAATGTGTGTAATGTCATGACAAGAAGTTTCAACTCCAGAAACAAATGATTTCATTTAATAGTAAGACACTCTGCAATTGGTCAGAATTCATAAGGGCACAGGGTCTGGAAACCATAAGTTTTATTATAGAAAACTAAGGAAATCCAACCCTAGATGGCGGTACCTGGGAAAATGATTGATTTATGTTGTATAACTCTAAAGGGTATAACTGGGACTAACAAATAATAGTTTTTAGAAGGCAAATTTCTACATAGCGTCTATATAGTATACAGAGATTCCTAACAGTTGGAAGGATTAGCAAGGAGTAGGTCACCTCATAGTGTGGTCAGTGGGGTCTGGAAGGTAGCTCATCAGTCAGGGCTACTGTATGGAAATGAAATGTGTGATCATTAAGGAAATGGGGGCATGAGTTTTAGAATAGGTGGGGAGCAGCAAGGTATTGACCTATAGTTAACTTATCAATGGGACTAGGAAAAATGAGACTGGCACTTGCACGGAATTGCGTCATCGCTTTAAAAGCCATCCACTAACTTGTCAGTGGGAACTGAGAAGTTCATGTCTATGTATGGTCTTTCCCAAACCTCTCCTTGTTGCATAATATGTTTGACTTTCCCAACTCTAAGAATCTGTGAAAGTCCATAATTTCCTGATGGATTTGCAAAACCACCCAAACCCATCACATTTTTATTCCTAGTTTCCAAGACCACCTTTTAGATGTGACCCTGTGGATAAAGTTATCCAGAGCTCTATTGACCTTGTCTCATTATTAGAACTTCTCTAGTGTCTTTAATGTAGACAGAAGAAGGGGAGACAATAACTTCAAAAACTAAAATCCAAACAGCATGATTTATTATAGGACTTATTTCTCAGAAGAGACAAAAACAGCATCAATGAAGAGCAATCATAGAAAGTTCATAGTTGTCTCAGAGCCAATTCAACAATTCATAGAAGGCTGGTGTCACATAAACAGCTGCAAAAAAAGCAGCTAAATGATTTTCTACATGCTTTTGGGGCAGGAGACTGTCTAATCTGTTGCTCCAAAGGAGTGCTGTTAATGACATCTACACCAAATATCAGTTCAATAAATTGCTTCCCTTCATTAATCTGAGTGTCAATGTCTGCGTTAATGGTGTTTACACAGCAGAAGGTCTGAGGGAGAGATAATAAGGACCTGTTTTTAGTGACATATGAAGGTGGCCCCATGAAAACAAGCACAGTTGGTCCCTTGGTTCTGGTGAATCAAAGTCACATTATTTATTCATTCGTTTACAATTTTTCCTTGAGTGACTACTATGTGCCTAGACCTGTGCTACCTTATATAGCAATGAATGAAGATCTTGTAGGGGCTTCTACTCTGGGGGCTCAGACATCATCACTCCCACATTTAATTGGCTGTGATGAAGGATATGAAGAAGTGTGTATTTCTTTGGGAGATTGTAACAGAGCATCAAGTTTAGATGGAGGTTGACCTTTTTTTCCTAGAAAAATCAAAACTTTGAGCTGGAAGAGATTATGAAATCACATGAATAATTGTGGCTTTCTTTGGGAATATGAAGGTAAATGAACTCCATGCCTCTACTAACCATCAAATCTTTATGAGACTATCTCAAGAAATAGAAGTCTCCTCATCCCATCTATGAAAGTATACAGCCCTGGCTAGGTGCTTATAAATGATGGAGAATCTTTTTGTGATTAATGACGGTTGCACTGTAAAGGACACAGGGTATCTCTGGGCAATTGTGTAATATTCAGGCATTTCTCCTGTCGCCCCCAAGCTATAGGTGGTTTTAAAAATGATTGGTTACTGTAGTACCCACCAACATGTGGTGTGTAGCACTCAGGGATGAACTAGGGCCATTTTTGGGTGGAACATTTGTTTTCTCTGAACTCTGGAATCTGTGAGCTGGTTCAGCTGACTCAGAAGCTCTAGAACTTCCTGGACTTCCCCTGAAAACCACATCAAAGGTCTTGACTCTGATGATCCATTGTCAGAGGATGCAGAAGACAGGGATGCTAGCTTAGTAATGCTTGCAGTAATGCTAGTCCAAGGGGGAGCAACTACATGTCCACGAAATGCAGTTCACTAATCAGAATATGGTAGCACCTGGAAAAGCTCATAAGCAAGATTAGGAATGCACCTTTACCATTCTGTCTCTGTCTCATTGGGCGGGGGAGTGGATATAATGATGTGTCACCAGGTGACTGAATGAATCATCATGAGCTTCCTCTTCCTCACTAATAACATTTATTGCAACCTTTGGTCAGGCACTAAGTTCTCTCTGCCATCTATCTATCTGAACCCTCATTTATTTTCACAACTGATCCCCAGAATGTGACCCTTGAAAATAGTAATTTTCTAATTTATCCTCACAATAAATGGGAGAATATTTTCAATTTTCCAAAGGGAAAATGTTAATGCTTTTAAATACAAGGTGTTGCTCTTCCTCGCTCATCTACCTTGTCTCTTAGGATGTTATTCAGAATTTGATTATTGTATTTGGCTTCATAGAGCAGGAGGAGGCCAGTCAAGCTTAGAGAAATCTGTCATGATCTTTGAACTCATGGGGACTTGACCACATAATACAAGATTGTATGCAGTTGGCTCCTGGCTTGCAATGGTGCAACATAGATTTTTTCAACTTTATGATGGTATGAAAGTGTATCCATATAGTCATTCTGTTTTTAATTTTATAACATTCAATAAACTACACGATCTATTCAATACTGTATTATAAAAGAGGCTTTGCATCAGATGATGATTTCCCCTTACTATAGGCTAATTCAAGTGTTCTGAACACAGTTAAGGTAGGCTAAGCTAGGATGCTCTTTAGGTCAGGTGTATTAAATGCATTTTTGTTTTATGTGTTTTCAATTTATGATGAGTCAATTGGGACATAATCCCACTGTAGGATGATGAATATTTTGTACCTGTCTCCCAACAATGTTCTGAGGTCAATAGTGGGTCCTTGTAAGCCTCAAGAGAACAGTGATTTCATCCAGTTTTTCAATGTATTTCCTCCATGCCCTAGAAGTGCCTGGTACATGGCAAGTACTCGGTAAATACTTGTTGGGTAAAGAGGTATTTTGTTAAGAAGGAAAACCTGGATTTTCTAACTGGGACTTCTTTGAAATCTCTGTGCAATATTGACCAGTCATCTAATCTTTAATTTACTTCCTCTTACCATATTTAGTTTGGTTATAAATGAAATGGTGCTTCCTGGAGCCGGGAAGGTAAACAGGGTCCTTAAGATCTAAATATTTCCCTTGATTCATGGAAGGTAAGTGAATCAAGCAAAAGTCACAAAGTGACTGTAACACTGTGGTGTGTATTCCTGTATGTTTTACTACGATTCATGTCACCTGTGATGCTGGACACTCTAAATTTTTTTCTTCTTTGCATTAACATCAGTGGTGATTAAACCTAGGGATGTTGTCAAGGGATTTGTGAACATAGTTGGTGTCTTTCAGCCTAGTGGCAGAGGTTTGGAATCCTTGGTGCCAACAAGATGTCATCCACCCCCAGTATTTTATGAGCCTCTTAAAAGGGCGAGTATCCAGGAATGATACTGCAGCAGTTTGTCAGGGAACTGTGCAATCACTACCTTGAGATGCTGCTTCTTGGACTGAAATCAAATGGCAATGGCTCCACACAGCCGATGCAGGTTTTAATATCAGCCCAGCCCATCACCCACTGAGAACACTATTAATAACCAGGTAAAAACCGTTGTGTATAAGCTGATTCCATTTACAGTTATATCATGTCAGGCGGATGTCAGTGTCCTATCTTGTCTTAGTCATAATGATGGCTAATATGATCCATACAGGATAATAGATGGGGTGGGAAGAATTACGGAGTTAAAAATCAATCAGGGCTTTCTCATACATTTCTATGCTTTTGTGGCTGGTTAAATCATCAAAGTCTCAAGATTGATTTTTTTTGCTTTAGTAATCAATCCTTCACAATCTGTTACCCCATCCCCTGACCCTGACACACACACTTTTAAACACATAGACAAGAGTTAAATTCTTTCTCTGGATAAATACAGAGATGCACTTTTTGCCCCAGAGGGAAGATTTATCACAGTTTGAAGGTAGAGCTGAAAAGTTGTACATGCTACTATACCGGACAGGCAAGATATGGCAGTGATAAGTATGAAGTAGTTTGTTCTTTTCAGAAATAAGTCATTTGTACTTGGATATTTGATATTTTATTTTCATCAAATAGAGCAGAGGCTCAGTTTATATCTCTAGAGAGATCTGGTTGTAATATTTATACAATGATTACATTAGCATGAAATGCTGTCATCCTCCTGCTATGAACGCAGCAACAGACTATGCCACTTTGGTTTTGAGATATATATGATATATGTGTGTGCGTGCATATAACAAAGCAAAGAAAGTGCTAATTTGATCCAGAACAGCTTAAGGAAAGCCACATGTTTGGTATTCTTGAGAAATTAGATTACTTTGGACAAAAACTAAGTAATTGTCTTTGAACAGGATGGCAGTTTTAAGGAGATATGTGAAGGGGCAAAAGAGAAGAGACTGGAACTTAGAGAAGAGGTGGGGCAGGAATGTTGTGAGGATCCCTGTTTATCAGAGGAACTGGAAGGAGAGCCAGTAGGTTAGCACATCTTGTAGTTGGGAGGTACTTATTACCTGTTCAGCAGTTGGTGTCAGGGTGATCCAATATAGAACAATAGCATTCTATGGGGACCTGGAAAAGGCTGTCCATTCATTCTGTAATCATAATCTTTCAGTTAACAGGCACTATCCTGGAAGCAGCAAATGCAAATGGTCACCTGCAAGAAGCTCATTGTTTTGTGGGGAAAAGGGACATAAACAAATAATCTGAAAGCAAGGAAGGGGATAATCTTTACAGTTGAGGGATGCACAGGGCCTGGGGAGTGCTCTGAGCAGGTAGGCTGGCAGTCAGTAAGTTTTAGCTTCATGGCCAATACTCTGAGGGAAGGTTGGAAGAACAATCCAGTAGCTGTCTCTGCGGTCCCTCCAAACATCCTACGTACAGTGTCTTGTTTGCTAGTCTGCAATCACTCATTCTCCTGGGTCAGAATGTTTATTTTCCCAACAACCTTCCAGGTGGTAGCATAGCCTAGGGCTACTAGAAGGTCAGCAATTCTCCTGAGGTTGCCTCTTACACATTTTCTTCTCTTTATGGGTTCTCATAGTCTTCCTTCCCATTCCCTTTGGGCTAGGGGTAACGGTCTTGGGCTACTGCACAGTGCCTTGAAGTTTCTTTATATCCAGCCTGTATATTTGTAAATTGTCATTTTTTAAACTCAAATTATATTGATCTACTTCCCATTCTGACCCAAACTGATACACATTATAATTTACCACTCTTTAACCATCCCCACTAGGTCTTGACTCTAGTCCAGGCTGCATGATCTCCTGCAAGGTTACTCCAATAACCTTCAAACTTATTCCGTTTTTCACTCTGGTATTCTTACAGCCCATTTACTCAATATTCGTTGACCAAAACAATCTTTAACATAGTAAATTACATCTTGACCATCTCCTGTCTAAAATCCTTAACAGCTACCCAAAACTTTTGTAAAATCCTAAGTTCTTACCTTGACTTAGGAAGCCCTTTGTGAAATAACCCCTTCCTCCCATTCTGATCACATCTGGGACCCAGCTGCACCTCAAGACTGTGTTCTGATGACCCTGGTCTTCCCTAATCATTCTACTACCCAGTGATTTTTCCTCCCTGAATGTCAAATGGCTGCTCCTTCTACTATTCAAATACCAGAGAGTTCAGAGGTGAACACTGTTCATGTTCCATAACATCAACTTTTTCTAGTATTCTATATAGCTTCCTGCCTCCCTTCATCTATTTGCTTAATTATCATCTTTCTACCAATTATCCATCTATCCATCCTTGATTAATCCATCCTCCAACTAGAATGTAAGCTCTATTTGAATAAGAAACTTGTCTTTATTGTTTTACACTGTAGCTCCCACTATGTCACATGGTACCTGACACATAGTAGGTACTTGATAAATATTGAATGAATGAATGAATGAATAAGCAAATTAGAGGACTCAGTTCTAGAAGGAACAGAGAATACACCAAATTACCAAGACAGAGATTCAAGTAGGGAAAAAAAAAATAGAATGTTTGGGGTACTAGACTTTTGTCACTTGATAAGAGCAGATAAAACTATTTTTTTGGAGCTGGGTCAGATAAGAACTTCAGCGTCATGCTAAGACTGGGATTCTTCATCTTTGTGTGTGTGTGTGTGTGTGTGTGTTCCTGTTTTGTGTGACTTATTTGAAAGTCTAATGAAGCTAATAAACTCTCAAAAATGTCTTTAATGTATAAAATAAAATATCTAAAATTATAAAGAAAATTAATTGTGTTTAAAAATAGTTATGAGCAGGGTGTAGTGGTGCACGCTTGTAATCCCAGCATTTGGAAGGCTGAGAACGAAGGATCCGGGTTCACGGCCAGCCTCAGCTACCTAGTGAGGCACTCCAAAACTTAGTGAGACCTGTTTCAAAATAAAGAATATAAAATAGGGCTGGGGGTATAGCCTGGAGGTAGAATGCCCCTGAATTCAATCCCCAGTACTGCAAAAAAAGTTATGAAAATATTCTAAATTATGACATAATTTTATACATATGCTTTATGAATAGATTAATAATAAAATTTAGCCCTAGAATTTTAAAGTAGTGGTGAGTATAAATGATATTTTAAGATATCTGCAATAATAATGATGATATGAAAATACGCACAATTTCTGTAAGTCCCAGGTATACTAATTCAACTCTACTTTGTTGTCTATGTTCACAATTTAGAGAAAAACTAAAGTTAATTAGAATGTATTAAAAATAGTTTTTTTCTGGCCGAAGTTCCTAGATGTTCTGGATTCTACCCATTGACCACTAGGGGTCCAGTTAGAATCTTGATGGGGCTGGGCCTGGAGGTTAAAGTCCAGTGGTTCCTCTAAGGACAGAGGGGCCAGCAGAGGCTGAAGTTGGGCAGGAAAGTGATTGACTGTGTACTGCTTCAAATACACAGCATCATATGATCACTTCAATATGATCAGAGATTGGTAATTCTCAAAAGAGCTGAGGATCTAAGGATGCCTTCTTGAACCAGATCCAAATCACTATCCCTTTAGAGACTGAATTTCTCTGCTGGAAATAATGAAAGAGAATACTTTCTGGTGAGATGTTTGGGACTTCCTGCTTCCCAACAGTAAAAGAAAAGCTTAAGGAAGAAGCTTCACACAGCATCTCTGTGTTTTTCTTGGTTCACTTCTATTCACAAACACATTAACATTGGGGAAACGAAAACCTGTGGTTCTGCAGGACATTCCATGCCATAAAAAAGAATCTCTCTTGGTAAGAGTTTTAGAAGAGAATATTGAAACTCTACCATTATATATAGAACGTGTAAGCACTTACAGATGGGGTTCCTTAGGTTCATTCATCACATTTATGATCTATGGACTCTCCCTGAAGTAGTTTCTTCTTTTAACAGCATTGGTTCGGGATGTGTGAAATACATCTGCAACTGATTGGAGTTGGGGATGCTCCTACCCACCCTAGTTAGGGTCCACTTAAATGTGCTACTTGCTCCCACTACAAGGAAACAGGCTCAGGGCAAGAGAAACTCTCCTAACATAGATGTGTGGCTTATTACTTGCCAGGTTGTCCTGTTCTTCATCAACCAAAGAGCTTTAATAGAATGCAAATTTCTATGAAAAAAAATGGAAGAACCTAAATAGAGTCACTGGGTAGTTCAATGGGGCTGTAGAACCTTGATGCATATTAAGCTAAAGACTTCTTTGGGGTGCAAAGCTTGAAAGTCCTTCATAGTTTTCTTCTTGTGTGCTGCCTGTTGGCTTGTCTGATAGTAGGAGAGTTTTCCAGGGTTAACTAATCCTAATGCTTTGTGACAGATCTTGGCTTTGTGGCAAGTTTTCAAGTAGAATTGAATGGCTTAGGGTTGTTGAAATAATTCACTACAATGTAGCTTGACATGTGACATCTTATTTTATTAAGCAGAGAAATTGGAATGGAAATCAAGAGCATGAAACTCTTTGCTAAAATAAATCAGCAATAATTCCCTGTAGGTTTAGAGTAGAAATGAGGTTTAGTCTTATAAGTCTGCCCTTATGACATCTGACAATCAAATTAAAACCAGGTGTAACCTGGATCTCCACAGCCTGTCCCTTCTGAACACTTCCTGATTTTTGTAGCTACTAGATGTGATTCTGATAAATAGCACATGCTCTCCTGGTAGGTACCTGCCAAAATATTCAATAGAAATCACAAAAGCATGTAACGAGGACAAAACTTCTCCACCTTTGGTTTGGATTTACAGTGTGGAGTGCTAGGAACTTGTTGCTCACAGGAAAGATTATTTTTCATCCTGTCTACTCCAACCTAGCTGATTGTAGTGTGCCCAATGGCTTCCCAGGCCAGTTATAAGAGATGATTAGATTGGAGCACATGACTGAACCTGTCACTAAGATTGTAGCCTGGGTTCTTCACAGTCAACACCTCTTCCTCTGTTTCCACTCCTGGGTCAAATGCTTATTACCCCTTAAGCCTAAACTTTTCCAAGTAATTAGCAGTTGAATCTTCCCTAGGCTCACTTCTCTTATCCGTTTTCTAACCAAATTCCTGTTGAAATCAACAATGAGGCTTATTGATCTAAACTAATTTAATTTTAATCGATGACTTGCAATAACTTTCACTGGAAATTTAAATTAAGAAAGTCCCGATGAAGTAAACTAATGGATTTACTATTTGATAAATATTTACCTTTAAAATGCTAGGTCTGGTTGAGTCCACAAAGGGAATGGACCTCTTTAATTTTTAGAAAGCTTAAGAATCAAGGAAATGACTTGCCAGAAACAATAGAATATTCACTATCAACCCGCCGTGTGCTGTCTGCTGCCTAAACCCTGCCCTCCCTACTGATAAGCAATTGGTTTAAGAATAATTTCCCACAAGACACTATATTGAGCATTCATTCACCTGGGGAGCGAAGTCAGGGTGAGGGTAGCTTTGTAAAAGGAATAGCTGCCGGGCGTGGTGGCACACACTTGTAATCCCAGCATTTGGGAGACTGAGACCAGCCTCAGCTACCTAGTGAGGCACTCCACAACTTAGCGAGACCCTGTTTCAAAATAAAGAATAAAAAATAGGGCTGGTGGTATAGCTTGGAGGTAGAATGCCCCTAAGTTCAATCCCCAGTACAGCAAAAAAAAAAAAAAAAAAAAAAAAGGAACAGCCACTCCATTCAACATGCACAAAACCAGTACATGAAAAAAAGTTCTAGTGCACTAAAAAAGTGATTAGCCTCTTTTTTGCTCTAAAAACTTCAACTCATGTAGTGCTCATTGACTTTCAGAGATGTAGGAAGAATTTTCAGATGACACTTGCTTGTGAAAGCCTTTGGGAAATGGGATGGTCAGAACTGACCAACATTAACCCATGTTTTGAATCCTGTATGGTTGCCCTCACTTCCATTCTGAGTTCTAAATGTCTTTTCATCCTGGCCAGAAGCTGAAGCCATTTTTCTCCATGCTTGACCCAGCCATTTATCCCACTTTCTTTTGGCAGAAGAATAGAAAACAACATTTGCAGCATCCCTAAATTAATTATACTTTTCTCAAGCTAAAGAACTGTGACAGAGCCACAAAACAGCAACTGAAAACTAATTCCTTAAAAGAATATGAAAAAAGGAAGTTGTATAAGATAGGGTAATTAATCTTGCAATAAAAATAATTGTTTACAGTTAAAATTAATGTAACATGCATTCCTCAGCAGATAATAAATTATGGACTTTCTCATTAGCATTTGAATTGATTTCCTCTAATTTCTGAGGAGCACATGAGCATGTGACTAGATTAAGTTTAATTGGACTACAGCTGGTGCTGATTGTACGCACATGGGGTGGGGGCTTTGCTGACTGATTGGCTGTCTTTGCATTTTGTTTCCATTGTCTTTCTCTTTCTCCACTGTTTTCTCCCTACAGGTAGAAAGATTGAAAATACTAGGGTCTTAAAGTAGAACTAGCAGCAACAACAACAAAAGAATTAACCAGAGATAGAACTGTGGTTTTAGATAATGGTAGCTCATGATCTTCTACCAAGAACAATTTGGATATAATATGTGGTTATTACATAATATATTTGTTATTACCATCTTCTCATTATTATATATTTATTATTTTTGTCAACATCTAACTTATTGAGCATTTCCCATGTGCCTCTATTGTACTAAGTACTTACATTTAATCTTCACAACAGCTTTATTGTACGTGTTGCTCTTCTCCCCATTTTCTGGATGAGGAAACTAAGGCTCAGAAGAATTAAATACCTTGTCAAAGAAAACACAAATGGTTAGTGTAGAGTTGCGATTAGATTTAAAAAAAGAATTCTAATTATCATACTCTTAGCCACTTTATTTTTATGATTATTTGAAGAATCAAGCAGTCTAATTACCCTGAAGATGGATAATGAAAAAACAAGTAGCCTGTATTCCTAACCAAGCATCTGGGCAGGTCAAATAGCATCTACAGGAGGTGGGAAACAGCTAAGCAGGGGTTAATTTATAGCTGACGAAGAACTATATGGTCTCTAATAGGCCCATAACCGGGGGGGTGGGGGGTATATGACTCCAATTTAGATTGGGCTTTTGAGGAGAGACCAGTATTTTAGAAAAGGTAAGGGGAAGAATTGTTACAATTTTAGCCCAATTCTACTGGGTATATCTGATTAGAGCTGATAAAATTAAGAACAAAAGAAGAATTGTAGGTTTTTAGTCCTACAATGGAATATTTTTTAATAAATTTCTCACTTAAAGTAGAACTATTTAGAAAAATTTGAAAAACAAACATCTCCAAAGAATTCTATGGGACTTCAGTGGTGTGCTGTGTCTGTCCCTTTTGAGTGGAGATTTTTAGCTCCTCATAAGTGTTCAGCCACATGATATACCACATGATATATGCACATGATATACTTTCACAAACATATCAGAGTCAATCACTAAACTGAACCTGAGAAGGAGGGAAGGTGAGGAAGTGGAGCAGGAATTGGGGAAGGGTTAAATGAGAAATGTGTGCATGTATGCCTTTACCAGCTTGTACCTAACAAAGATGTATGATTACAATGCACCAATTTAAAAAAAAATAAAAATAAGTGTTCAGCCCATCCCAACAGGAATGGCTTAAGTCTTTTGCTTTATTGATGGAAGGAAAAGAAGCAATTTTGGAGTAGGAGTCATTTCCACAGAAGATAAATAATCTTAGGTAAATTTAATGGTTTCTTTTTCTGGGTCCCCATTAGTACCTGTGCTGATTTCCCTTGGCCTTGTTGTGTAGACAGTGCCCCGTAAACTGTGCATACCTGGAGCATGGGCCACATAAGCTGTAATAAATACATGAAAGTGTAAGTATTAGCTACAATTGTAAGTTACGTTTTCCTAATTTTAAATAAAGTTGGGTCTTGAAAGTTTTCCTACCCTCTCTTGCTCGCCATTTATAAAAGTTGTACTCTGTGGGTCATTCAGAAATTCAAATGTTGATGTAAGTAACTCTAGGGAAAAAGAGAAATTGATTATGATATCCAATATCAATGTAGAAAAAAGACTTTAAAAAGTATAATAGGTGAAGTTATATTCATACTATATTTTCTGTCTTTGAATAGAAAAATGGTGTTCAAGTTAAGGACTGTTAGAGTATTAAAAATAGGATCTATATTTTAAAAAACAGACACACGCACACAAACTTATTTTAGGTCTAGTTTTTTCTGCTTGGGAAGGAGACAAAAAACAAGACAGTTGGCTGATGTGCTAATATTTGGTTGAACAGATGTGCCTGGTACAACTGCCAAGGGACCAGCCTGCTTGGAGTTTGCTTTGGTCATTTGGCTTTTTGCGTTTTCTCCTAAATGACTCCCCCCCCAGCCCCACTCTCCTCTTGCTTGAGCTGTTAAAAATCTGTAATCCATATCCTTTGTTTCGGCCTTATCATGAGCTGAAATGCAACCCCATTTAAAGTTTCCCAGTAAACAAAGTGCCACGTTGTTGCAGACGCACCTTCTCACCTCATTAGGGCTGAGCAGTGTGATGTCACACTTGCCCGATACCATTCTGCCCATAAATGACACAGCCTGTTCCCCTCTTGCTTCCTGGCTTGAGCACCGGGAAGGAGCTTAGTATGAAATTCATGCCGTGATGACAGATTTAAAAGTTGCTACAAACTCTAACAGACAGCAACTGCAGTTTGTAGACATACGCGACATGGACCGCTCTCTTGTATGGTGAAGTGATGACATTCTTAGTTTAAAGAGTTACGTTTATATAGCTCATTACTGTTGCTTGTCTATGAAACAAGGGTGAAGGAGAGAAGAGGAAAGAAGCCTAAATTGGATATGAAGACATTTACCAGAAGAATTTTCCAAATGTTAATGAGCAGCTTAAGGGCTGCACACATGTGTTGTAATGTAATTGGGTTTGATGCCTTCTGGGGACTTTGAAGCTTTTCCTGCTCTTGCCCATTGTATTTGGGGGGGGGTAGAATGAGCCCCTTAGATTTCTAACACTTTGGCTATGAAGATCCACATTGTGCTAAATTGTAAATCTGCAGACAGCCAACAAACACTGGGCCAAGCTCCAGAGGCTCTTGTTTGGTTTGGGCTTTTTAAGCAATTAAATGAATGGCAGTCTCTGACTGTCTCTGGGGAGGTACAATGTGCTATGGAGAGAATTTACTGGAATGGGGTGAGCAGGGGGTCTCTTCTGTTTCTCTGGATTTTCCAGGGAGGTGGGGGTTAATGAACAATTGCATCCCAATGTGTCCTGACACTCTTGCCAATCTTTTAGTACCTGTCACCTTCATAGTCTATCCAAGCTCCCTATTGGGAAAGCCTTGGTTTTTCCCATGTGAAGCAATTGCAACTCAGAGTAAGCATGTATGTTAAAGATTCCTTTTGGTTGTTTTTCAGTTGCTTGGAAAGTGGTTATGCTCATTTATCAGAGAAGGAGCAAGAGGCCATCTAGACCTGGTCCAAGGAGGCAGGTTGTTGCCAGTGTGGACTCTCTCCAGATTTCTGGCACTGGGGGAGAACTCTAGGGAGCAGTGGGTGCCAAGCTGTCCACTCAGGCACTGGGCTCCAGGAATCTTTGAAATAATGGATGAGGACCCCCGAGAGCTTTGGGTTGCACATTGCCCAGCGGGGTGTAGTGATGACTACTGTTATAGTTCAGGAGATCATCTTATTGAAGAGTGGAAGACCCTTGATTTAGGGAGCCAGAAATGATTCCTGCAGGAGCAAGGAGCTGTTGGCTATCATAGTGATTCTGTAGAGTGGTCTCAGGCTTCCCAGAGAAGCTTCATAGAAGGCTTTCTGAAGTTGCACTTGCATGACAACAAGAGGAAGTTTGTCAATGGGAAGGGCATTGAAAAATGAATCTTCATCTTCAGTTATTTCTTTGAAAGCACAGACTTGTAATTCTCATTCTTGTGAGGTTGTGAAGTCATTGTCTTGGAATGCTAGCTGAAGTGAAGGATTATACAACTCAGCTGCCTCTTCATTAACCTTTTAACTTTCTCTTTAGTTTTCTATTTAATGCCTTTTTGTTGCATTACAATAATAGTCTTTGTTTTGATCTTTACAACTGTTTCATAGACATTGAGTAGGAGGACACTATAGGAAGATAAAAGGATACTGTTTATATTTGTGGTACTGGGAATTGAACCCAGGGTCATTCTACCTCTGAGTTACATCCTCATCCCCTTAAAACATTTTTTTTAATAGTCTCCCTAGGTTGCTAAGAGTCTCACTAAGTTGCTGAAGTGGGTCTCCTGTCTAAGCCTCCCAAGTTCTTGGATTACAAGCATCTGCCACCATGCCTGGCTAGAGGATACTACTTAAATGCAAATATTTGCAATCTCTGCATTTGGACTTAAACTGACTGGGAGCAGAAATAACAAAAGCAAGTTATTCTGAGTAATTTATTTATGTTCTTATCTAAAGTTCAGGAATGTTCTGACATTTAGATAAGTCTCCAAATTCAGCAGAATCTTTAAACTCAACTACGAATGCCAGCTATAAGGTATCTTCTCCCCATGTGCCAGGTACTGCCTCAGGTGTCAGGAAATGGTCAAGAGGTTTGCCACCCTCTCCCATCCTAAGAAGAGAGTGGAGATGATGATGTCATGCCTTGAGAATTTGAAAACAGAGCTCATTTCTAGCTGAGATGGTTGGAGAAGCTCATCAGAGAGCTTCTCTTTGGTGCCTTCATATATAACATTTCATTTAATTATATGGACATCTCTGACATGTAGTTATTATTATTCTCATTTATCTGATGAAAACATTGAAGCCCTTATAGAATAATTAACTCATTCAAGACCTGAAAGATAGAAAAGTGTAGTCACTAAGAATTTGAACCCAGATTCTGTTGGCAAGTGGCATTGTAGAGGGAGGGTGAAAGCCCGAGGGGTCAGGAGACAAACACAAATTCCAGGAATTCAAAGTTCAGTATGCTGATTTGGAGGTTTGGTAGTATGTGGAACAGTTGGTAGTTAACCCTGAGGGAGGGTGAGGTTCTACTTTGGAGGGCATGGAATAGCTGGCTTTAGTCGAGGGGACCCCCCATTGACTATCAAGTCTATGCAAGCACAGACTATGTCTGACTTATTTCCTGTGTGTGCATGTGGTGGGGAGTCTCAGCACCAAGGACTATGTCTAATGCATGATAGGCGCTCCGTAGATAGAAAAGGAAGGGAAGGGAGGGAAAAAGGGAGGGAATCACTGAACTTTATTCCCCTGAAGAGTGATTTGCTGAATTATGTCTTGGGAAGCCTAATATTGATGGAGCTATTTAGGATGGCATGCGATTGGTAGAGCCTAGAGGCAGAGAGATCATCAAATTTCAACTATCTGTTCACATTTGTATTTAGAGAGTTTGGGGCTCGCGATGCATGTAGGATTGTTTTACAAATTATTCACTATTTTAAAAATCACAGTGGAAATCATGTTTTCTTTCTTTCTTTTTTTTTTTTTTTTTTGATACTGGTTATTGAACCAAGGGGCATTCTACTTCCAAGCTATACCCCAGCCCTATTTTTTATTCTTTATTTTGAAACAGGGTATCACTAAGTTGCAGAGGGCCTCACTAAATAGCTGAGGCTGGCTTCAAACCTGCGACCCTCCTGTCTCAGCCTCCTAAGTTCTGGAATTACAAGCTTGTGCCACCATGCCTGGTGGAAATCATGTTTCCTAAAGCGATTTATCTGGTTTGGATTCTGCCTCTCTTGGATAAATAATGTGGAATGACTGGAGGTAAAGTGCTTAATTGCTTGTTTAATGTTTCCAATAGATACACAGTTGGGACTATCTTGATGCTGCTCAGCCTTAAAATTCTTTCAAACCTTTCTCCTAATAAATGCCAGGTTACTTTGGTAATCAAAGATGGTTATTATGACAAAGGCAAATTGAGCTTGAGTCAATAGGGTGTCAGAACTCAGGGCTTTCAGTGATCAGTCAGAAATTTGAGAAAAATAAATCTGAAATTCAGTTTGGCCCCTGGGGCCTGAAGAGTTTCTTGTGCTCAGTGGATATTTTCCAAGTGAATGAATGAGTATAAAGTTGATCAGACCACTTAAACTTGACCTGGCTCTTAGACAGTAATAGTAATGAACTAAAAATCATTTAATCACTCACCATAATTTTTTCAAATTAATGTCTCTTTATTCCCATTTTGCCTCCTAAATTTAGGTCCTTATCATTTTATAATTGATATGCTGCAGTAGTTTAGTGCTGGTTTTCCTTTTTCTACCATTTTTTCTCCACCTTCCCTGAAACCTCTAGTAATTCATACATAGAATATAATAAACCCCTAAGAATAATTTTCATCATGATTGTTCATTCATTCTAAACTTATTTTTGAGTTCCTGCCTATACCTGATAATTGCCCAGGTATAATGTGAGGATTTGCTTAAGGAGGGACCCACAGGATTGTAACACACAGTCTTCAGCCCTTCCCCCAAACTCTATAAGCAACTTAAATATTATAGAAACAAGTTTAGCTGGGTGTGGTGGCACACACCTGTAATCCCAGTATTTGGGAGATCAACACAGGAAGATTGCAGGCTCAAGGCCAGCCTCAGCAATTTAGTGAGATCCTCAGCAATTTAGCAAGACCCTGTTTCAAAATAAAAAATAAAAGTAAAAAGGGCTGGTAAAATAGCTTGGGGGTAGAATGCTCAGGGGTTCAACCTCCAGTACCAAAAAAACAAAACAAACAAACAAAATAAGTTAAAAACCCAAGTCTTCCACTTTGGACTCTGGAAAGTTGGGACATGGGGTAGGAATAACTTATTGTCCTAGACGTTTTATAATTGTCCTTATTATTTTATAATTGATATGTGGCAGTAGTTTAGTGATGGTTTTCCTTTCTCCACCTTTTTTGTCCTAGGGTTTGTCTTTGCATCTCTGTCTCATTTTCTTTTACTTAAGTATTCATCTTTCCTTTCTACAATTGAGAAATCAGTGGTTTCCCAGAGTGAATCATGTTTTGCTCATTGTGCCCATGTGTGCCAGGCTCAATTCTATCTTTCTGTTCTTTTCAAAGCTGTTGCCTTCTTTTCCCTCCGTGGACAAAACTTCTTCCTCTTTTCCACTAACTCATTGTCTTAATATCCAGCTCAATTTCCATTTTCTCCACTGAGCTTTTTTATGCCCCAGTCTATATTTACTTTCTCTTTCCTGATAGGATTTTGCCTTAGTTGTATTTTCTACTGTGCAATCATTATATTAATCCCATGTAATTCTCTCCACTCTTCCTTATAGACAAGTTCTTTGTGTACAGTGACTCTATTTTTTTTTTTTTTTTGATTCCCATGTTCCCTGGCCCAACACTCCATTTCATTTAACAATCGCTGACCCACATGAGAGGATTGTGGGGCATTTATTTTTTCCTTAGGTGAGAGTACAGTTGTGAAATTGGTGAATTTGAAATTGTTATTAATTAACACCTTTACAGCACTTAATAGTAGAATACAAAGATAAGAAGATAGCTATACATTTTTATACTCTTCAAAGATTAAGTTGGTAGATTACCTCACACATTTATTTTTGTTAGAGAATGATTCTTTTGACTCCTATTGCCCAAATTATTTCATTATTACTTACTGTTAATTTTATTGATTTAAAACAGAAATTTCAAATTGCTGCTGGCTCATAGGTGCATGATGTCATGACCAATTGAGAAGACTATTTTGTTGCAAATTTTTTAAAATATATACTTTTATTGATATAATTATATATCATATTGAGGTTTAGTGTGATAGAAATAAACATGCACACAGCAGAATTTTGAGGGACCTGAGCAGGCATTATGAAGTCATAAGGAATAGTTAAAAGCTGAGTCTACCCTCCTGAGAAGGGGTCTAGATGAATAATATGTGAAAGGAAAGGCTCCAAGGAACAAAGCCTGGCTCACGAGGCAGGGGCTCACCAGCGATGGTGTGGGCACGGGTGGAGCTGTCTTGCAGACTGTGGCATTGTTATTACACTATCTTTCATGAACTCTGAGGTTCCTAAGTAACATCTGCAGGAAAGGAAAGGGAGTCTTTTCTAGAATGCCTTACCTGCCAATGACAGCAAATCATTTTCAGTTGTTCTATCCCATGTGCTGTGATTACAGAGACATTTCTGGCCAGCTCTGGCTGGAATCTCTCCTCACAGTTTGAAGCTGTGATATTTGCATCTATATTCTGCAACAGCTTGTAAAATCGTTTTCTGGCCAAATTAGGTTTTCTATTGGGATTATTTTATTTCAGGTAGTAAGTATGGAATACACAAAGTATTACCTGCTAATTAGTATGGACAGGATTTTGGAAAGATTGATTTTTTTCCTCTTAAAAATACTGATAAATATGGTTAACTTTAATCATCATTAAATTGTTTTTCTAGTTGTGAAAAGGACTACAGTTGTGTAATAAATAGTCTGAAATATATTTTCAAAAGTTCTAATTTGATTTCCAGTGACATTTTATTGTTGAAAAATGAACAACCCATCTTAAATTTTATAAACTACACATAAATACTAAAATTGCATGCCATTAAATCCAGAAACATAAAGGAAAAGACTGACAATTTAAGTACATGGAAAATAAAGCCATAGTATAAAAACATACTCCATAAACAAATGTAAAAGATAAAGACAAACTGGAAGAAGACATTCATGACAGATCATGAGGGAACTATATCTCAAATATATAAAGAGCTTCTGTAAATTAATAAGAAATGTGAATATGGCAATAGAAAAACACAAATGGCCAAAAAAATAGATTATTAAATCTCATGAATAATCAAAGAATTACAAGTTAAAACAGAAATAGAATTTTCTCTATGAAACGAACAAATATTAAAAATGTTCAATGTTGATAGGAAAATAGGGGAAGGTACATTGTTATAAATTTGTGACAATTCTGGAAACTGGTCTAACATATCCTATCAGCAATTTGTTATAAAGATATGTATATCCCTTGGCCCAGGTTCTGCTTCTGGAAATTTACTTGAAGGGAACATTTGGGTAAACACATAAAAATAGGTGCATTAGGCTACTCATGACAACATTGTTGATAACAGAAACTGTAATCAATCTAAATGCTTCCAATGGTGGTTGGTTCACTAACCACAGGTATAATACTACAGATTACCTGTAGACATTGAAAATTATGATGAAAATCTGTGTTTATTAACATGGGGGAATATAACCCATATATTATTAAAGGAAAAAGAAAGGTGGGGGGAAACTTTGTATGTTCCCAGTTTTCTGAAGAACAATAAAATCTGTATTTGTATATGTATAAAATCTATATTTGTATTTTTAAAATATTTAAATAAAAATAATGATGTGTCTGTTAGTTTGATTATTGAGGAATTACCACTTTTAAAAAATGAATCTATTTTGTAAATGTGTTTCTGTTCATACTCTCAGATATTATTAATATAAAATCATTTTTATAGATAGCATTCTCACATCTGTTTCTTAAGGTCAATCCAAGGACATGTTCACAGTCAGGCTACTAGAGTGTACAGACAGCTATGCATGGAAACAGGAGGTTAATGAGTGAGACAAGCATAGATTTAGGTGTACACCTTTTGATAAATATTATTTTGAATTCTAAAACAACCCCATTACCTGAGAATGAGAATATATAAAGTCACTAAAAATGAGGTAGGGGATGAAGAATGGTATGAACCAACTATCTATGTGCTCCCCTGAAAGCATGTTCTGTGCACTTCTGGAAGCATTTAACACATCTTGCAGTGTTTTATAAGCACCAAATGGCAAACTCCTTCAAACTGGGAAATACAACTCACTCATCACTCTCAGTCACTTTGAGAAACACACACGGAGTGCACGTACCATGTGGCAGACACTGAGCAAGGCACGGAGATACAAAGTTCAACTCATGAAACCTTTTGCCCTTGGAGCTTCAAGAAGGGGAGAGAGGCAAGCATATGAACAGGCAATTTCAGTGTAGTTTCCTGAGCCTTTGTGAGGGTTGAGTCTGGGGTGTTTGGGAAATGTCCTAACCTAGTTGGTAGGGATAAGAGAAAACTTTCTGGAGAGTTTATCCAAAGGGAGACCTGAGAGGTGAGAGATAGTGAGCTGGACAGGCAGAAGGAGAAGAGAAGAAAGCAGCATTGCAGGCAGAAGGAGCATTTCCCTAGGCATGAAGGTGAGGGCAGCATGGAGGGCTGGAAGCAACCAGCCAGACTGTGGGGGAGCAGCAAGTGGAGGTTTTCAACCTTGACTGCATACTGGCATCACCAGGAGAGATCAAATAAACACACAATAAGCAAACAAGTTAAAAAAGAAAGTCATGGCCAGCCTTCATCCTCATTCTAATTTATTTAGCCTCTGAGTGTCAGAAGAGGGTTGGGGGTGGCTTTTGAACTTGGAGACTGGCTGCAATTGTAGTGCTAGGATGCTCTTTGGTTACCTGCCTAATTCCCCTAAAGCCAGCCCCTCCCTTGGTCTACTAAGACCCCGGGGGATGCAGCATGCAGCTCCAACATTAGGGTGTGTGTGTATGTGTGTGTGTGTGTGTGTGTGTGTGTGTGTGTGTGTGTGTGTGCCTTTTTGTAAGCCAGGCTAAGAAGTTTAGATTTGCCTTAAGGGCAGGGGATCACCTTGTTGAACACTTGCATATGGCTCAGGCCACATTAATAACACAGTTTAAAGAAGGTTTTAGCATATTTGCCAAAGCTCTGGGATTTTTATGGTAACCACCTGGTTACATAAATGTTTTGTGCAAAGGGGAGGGGTATAAGGAAACATAAAAATAGATATGCTATAGGATGGGTTATAAATCTGTACTTCAGTACCCTCAGAAGATGCATTCCAAAATAAGTATATGTAAATTGAAAACTTGTAAAGCAAATCATAAATGCACCTGGGAGGTTGCTATTAAAAGAATCAGTGAAGTAAAACTTCTTGAAATGTTAACAATAACTCCTAATTTACTTGTTCTACATTATTTGGATCTTCATATACAATATTGGCATTTTAAAAGATGGTATACATGTGGACCATTTGCATATTTATGTAAACAACAAAATATGTTTTACTTCATTAGAGGAGAACAAGTTGGGGCATTTTGGAATATACATAGACTCATTTTCAGACTGAAGTTGGAAGTTTATTATGGATATAACTTTCGGGAAATGAATTAACCTCCTAAAGACTTCATTTCTTTATAGATAAAATGGTAATAACACACACACACACCTTGCAGGTTTATAGTAAAGGGCTGTGGAGAGGTAAAGTAAGTGATGTATTTATTGGCACATAGTAGGCACTCAGCAAATAGTAGCTATTAATAATGTGCTTTCAAAAAGAATCTTATGGGCCTTAAAACTACTTCTCTGAATTGAAACTTCTCTAACATTTCTTAGATACAGTTTCAAGGCAGATTTTATGGGTGAAAAGGGCTGGTTGTTGCTATCTGTTTGTTGTTGACTTAACAATGTCCTGGTAGCTAACCAGAGCTAGAAAGACTACATCAGTATTCCCACATGAGAACAGAATGCTTGTTTTTGGTAGGCAAGCCCCCAAACTCTGTAAACCCATTATACAATTCCGGCAGGTTAATTGGGAATGCATTTTATAGCTCACTCTTCCTACAGGGCCCCCAGGAAGCATAGAATTTGTTCACTGGGTCTGAAGAAGCTCGGAGTAGTTTCTGAAGCATCTCTTAGAGTGGCAGACTGGTAACACCTGCCTTGACAGTTTTCCAAACCCAAATATTTCCTGTTGTGTGGTATAGCATGGAATCCTGGGGACTCAACAGAACATTTTTCTTATCCTGGAACTGACCCCGAGCTGTTGGAGGAGGACAATTTTGGCTGGTCTTGCTGCAAGGACTCCTGAGAACCACCCCCTTGTTGCGCGTGATCACAGGCACCTCTAGACTTCCAAACAGATGCCAAACTTGCCACCTGCCTGTGCCACTTCCATCCTTAATCTTCCTAATCAACAACCAGCTCTGGGGACCCTTAGAGGGGCTAATTTCAAACTCTCTATCCAGCTTAATACCTGCCAGCCATCTTCCACTGCATTTTAGAACAAAATCTTGGTCTTTATAGTGAACAGATACCCAGATTTGACTTAGATAGTCCTTAGTTTGTTCCTATGTCTTATATAATGTACAAAGCATTCTCTTTTGCTTTCAGACTTACTCTGCTTTAGGCACATAATGTAGTCACACAAACTATTTGCCTCACATGGCCTGGACCCTGCCGACATCCCAAATGCATCTCTCACTTAATCTTGGAGCACCTGTGCCAACTTGCTGACTTTGTAACCAGCCTTCTATTCTTTGAAGACACCAGCCTTGTGCCTGCCTCAAAGCACTTGTCCTTTGGGTCCCTAGATCTCCTCAAGGGTTTCTACTTCTTGTCATTCTTAACTCTATGTCCTCTCTCCCCAGATATCTTTACTTACTACCCCAATCTAAAGTAGAATCTGCCCCTGTCCACATTGTCACTTCACCTGGTATTATTTCTTTTGTTTTATAACATGACCTCAACTATTCTCTTAATTTATTTACTTGCTGATTGTCTGTCTCCCTCCCCTAGCATAGAAGTCCCCTGATGATAGGACCCCTGGTGTCACATTTGCTGCTATCCTTAATTCCTAGAACAGAGCCTGGCACATAGAAGGTGGTCAGTCAGTTTGTAATTGCTGAGTCAAGGAGTAGGATGCAAATTCAGCTTTTGTTAACAAGTGAGGTGGGACGTTAGTCATAGTGGTGCACACCTGTAATCCCAGTACTTGGGAGACTGAGACAGAAGGACAGCTTCAGCAAGTAGTGAGACTCTCATCAACTTAGAGAGACACTGTTTCAAAATAAAAATAAAAAATAGGGATGGGGGTACAGCTCAGAGGTAGAATGTCCCTGGGTTTGATCCCCATTGAGGGAAGAAGAAATGGTGAAATAAGGGACTGTTTAGACATATGTTTCATTCTCTTTTCAAAAATAGCTTTGTTGAAATTTAATTCATATACTACACAATTCACTCAGAGTATACAGTGGTTTTCAGTGTATTCACAAATTTGTGCATCTAGCACCATGATCAACTTTAGAACATTTTATTTACTCCAGAAAGAAACCCCAAACTCTTAGCCATCACCCCAATTCACCCCTACCTCCCAGCCCTAGGCAACCATCAATTTACTTTCTTTTTTTTTTTTTTTTTTTTTTTTTGTGGTACTGGGGATTGAACTCAGGGGCATTTTACCTCCGAGCTATACCCCCAGCCCTATTTTTCATTCTTTATTTTGAAACCGAGTCTCACTAAGTTGCAGAGTGCCTCACTAGGTAGCTGAGGCTGGCCACGAACCCGGATCCTCCGGTCTCAGCCTCCCGAATGCTGGGATTACAAGCGTGCACCACCACGCCCGGCTTTTACTTTCTATTTCAAAAGATTTGCCTATTCTGGACATTTAACTTAAATGAAATCATGTAATAGGTCGTATTTTGTGATTGTCTTCTTTCACTTAGCATAATGTTTTTAAGTTTCATCCATTCATTCTTTCAGATTTTCAAGTTTTATCTTTGAATCAAGTTAGACAACCATAAGGCTAAACAGTGGATAGTAGTTTATTTCAGAGGTTTTTAATATGACTGCACATCAGAATCCACCCTCCCCCCACTAAGCAGTTTTAGAAAACCCAGAGTATCAAACTCCACCCTAGGGTCTATGAGGTGCAACCTGAGTTGAGAACCATTGGTTTAGCTAATTACCTTCAGCAGGTTGTTATTTAATGTTATGCATTTGACTTTTATCTAATATTGCAAGTAAAGGTCATGTGAAACTTGCTGATGCAAGATATTGCCCCTTAACTAGGCTGCTGGGGAATCAGAACTTGGACATTTGTCATTTAACAAGTGCAAGTGCTGCCTGTAGAGTATGAAGAAACAACAAGCTCGGAGTTTGACATATTTTGATTCTACCTCAAGCTTTTCTCTTTTGTAATATGAGGCAAGTTGTTTAGCCTCTCAGCACCTCAATTTCCCTATCTGTAGAAAATGATCTATCTCCTAGGGTTTCTGGAAGCATTAGAAATTATGTATGAAGAGTATGATGTGTGAGTAGTATTTACCCTAATTATCAAAAAACAGAAATTTAAATTTGAATTTAGATTTCAAATGGGAATGGAGTAGGAGCAGGAGTGAGTTGAGAGTCAAGATGAGTGGTTCTTATTCTAGTGGTGTCTTGAACTAAGCTACACACTCACTTATTTTGATCTTTGTCCCCTCTTCTGTAAAATGGTGTGGCTGGATCAGGTGATGACTACAGACCCTTCAAATGAGAAAACATTATATGAGTGATTATATTAGTGATTCTATGCATCAGAGTAGAGACTTTACCACTACCTCAAATCACCTTCAGTGGTGTGGGCTGACTCTACCTTTACATTAATTATATCTCCAAAGGCCCATGTGTTGAAAGGTTGGTCCCTAGCTAATGGTGCTACTGGGAGGTGGTGGAACCTTTAGTAGGTAGGGTCTTAGTGGAAGGAAGTTAGGTCATTGGGGTGTGCTCTGAAGGTGATATTGGCGCCCTGTCCCTTTCCTGTTTCTTCCAGTTGCCATAAGGTGCAAAGGCCTCTTCCTCTGTGGGCTCCTGCCATGATGTGCTGTTTCACCACAGGCCCAAAGCAACAAGGCCAAGTGATCACAGACTGGAACCTCTGTGAGCCAAAATAAATCTTTCCTCCTTATAAGTTGGTTATATCAGGTATCTTGTCACAGCAACAGAAAGCTAACATAACACTTGGAAACATTTCAATTTAGTTATTACTCAGATCCAACTATCTTTTGTGAAGCCCACCTCCCAATAACAAAGTTCACTTTATTATTATGAAAAAATTCTAAACATATGGAAAAGCAGAGAACAATCATAAACCCTCCTTACCTAACATTTCCCCATATTCATTTATCTCTTTTTCTCTGAACTATTTTATAGAGAGTTACCAATATTATTTCACTCTAAATATTGCACTGTAAATGATCAGGACATTTTCCTCCATAACCACAATAGCATTATCCAACCTAATAAAATTAAAAATATTTCTTGATATCATTTATTCAGATTTTCATTATTCCCCCAAATGTCTTTTATAGTTATTTTGTTCAAGTCAGATTGTGTTGCAATATTTTCATACACAATTTCTCCTAATCAGTAGTCTCTCTCACCTTCTTTATTTTAGATTAAATTGACCTGTTGATGAGACTCAGCTCATTTTTCTGTAGGACATTCTACTTTGTGTATTTGTTTGTTTCTTTGTGGTATCATTTAACTTTTTCCTCTGTCCTCCATATTTCCTGTATGATGGAAGTTAGATGTAAATCTTGCTTAGAGTTAGAGTAAACAACTTGAGCAAAAATACTTCTTCCAAAGTGACACCATGTCTCTTATTTGCATCCCATCAGGAGGCACACAGGCTGCTAGTGATGCAGGGGACTCCCCTGCTCCCAATGACTTTCATTCTTTGGTATTGGTTACACCAATTAGCACTGGAGAAGTAACAAAGGAAAACTGTTAAGCATTTTTTTTCTGGTACTAGGTATTGAACCCAGGGGCATTATACCCCTGAGCTATATCTCCCCCCCCCCTTCTTATTTTGAAACAGGGCCTCACTAAGTTGCTGAGGGTCTTGCTAAGTTGCTGAGGCTGGCCTTGAACCTAGCAATCTTCCTGTCTCAACCTCCCAAGTACTGAGATTATAGGTGTGCTCCACTATACCTTTCAGAAATGTTTAACATTTTATTTGACTAATTACTAGCAATGGGAACAATATTAACTCATATGAACTTTTTACTATTCTTTACTAATTAGAGAACAACACTATTAGGATCATATATTTACCAAATCAGGTGCCAGAATCATTTTGTGGTCAATTCTATTTACTTAGACTAGCAGATCCTACATACGAACATTTGAACATCATCGGCAATCGTTGTGTAAACTTGTTGTTTCTTCAATGAGTAAAATTGCCCATTCTCACAACCTAGATGAAAATTTTAAAAACATTTTCACTGATAGGAACACAAACATACTTATTTTCTCTTTGCAGCATAAATGCCACCAGTAACAATAAAACCTATCAGAACATTAGGAATATATTAAACAGAAACAAAAGTTCATTATTTATTATTTCCAATTTTCTCTTATACCCTCTTTTCTTTGCCACAAATAAAGAGGATTAATATGAGTCCATTTATTTAGGATTTACTAAGAAATTAATCTATTTGAAAGAGAAAATAAATGCAGGTGGGAAATCTTTGCATCTTTTTGTCCCACTCTTATTATTCAATACAGTTACAGCAGGAAGCCCCTTATCTATTTTCCAATAGTTTCTTGTAGTTGAGAGTGTCTCTCTCTCCAACATATCTATTACTCTTTATAGTATCTATAAGAAAAATCCAGACTTTTTTTTTTCTGAGCCACCATCTTGATTTGCTTTTGTTGTTAGTATTAGACATTTTGCTGCTGTTTAATTCTTAGGTTTCTTTTCTATTGTTCTGGGTTATTTTCTCATCAGAGAGTTGTTGCATTAAATATTCTCCAATTAAACTATCTTGAGGCTTATATAAATGTGTGTGTGTAATTTGCAGGGTCTCCTTTTCTTCCTCTTTCTCTTCCTTCTTCCTTCTTCTTGCTGCTTCATGTTCTCTGTCATTTCTCACTTTTTGTATCTTTAATTTGCTTGCCGTTAAAAAGGCAAAATATCTTTCATTGCTGGCATGTATTTTTAATCCTAGTTTCTTTAATCTGGAGTAGATACAAATGTTTGTGGATGTAGCTTTTCCTTCTATTTCTAGGCCTCATGAGTGACTTGAATATTATCAAGAAAATGGATACTTGAAAGTCAAGTCTGTGCACTGTGCAAAAGAGTTTGAAGAATGTAAATCGCCTACTGCTTTGATTTCACCTATACTTTACTTTCTTTAAGCAGATTTTGTGACTTTTCAAATTTTGGTGTTTCAATAGACTTTTCTACATTTTATTATATCACCTTTGAAAAAAAAGCAGGCAAGATGGATAAATTTGCAGTCAGCCTTGCACTGCAGGACTCATCATTTGTAGAGCTGTGCTTCTAAGTGATCCTAGGTAATTAGTACAGAAGGGAGTCACTTCGAGAAATAGAGGAATATGCAGTCCAAGACACTAAATCATTGAGTTTGCAATTTTATCACATTACTAAGTCAACGATTTCCTGTGAACATAAGCCAACTTCAAACTAGATAAGCCTTTAAACTTTTTCTAATGCAGCCTTTAGAAAGGTAGAATTAGTTTTTCACTATTCCCTAGCACCCTCCCTCTTGGCCCCCCATTCCCCCACTTGGGATGGGTAGATGGTTAACTTGGCACTGTAAATTTACTGCCAATAAAAACTAACAAGAATATCTGTATTGAAATAGTTGTCGTGTGATATCACTTCTTAAATATAATAAACGAAACATATTTGATGCATAGCTTATGCATACTCTTTGCATAGAGGTGAACAAGAGATTTACCATTTGGTGTAAGATATTTACATCTGTTCATCAAAATATGACTCCCTTTGTAGTCTTCTAAAGCCATGCCTGTAATATACATTATTATGGTAATTTAAAAATGGAACATAGGGTAGAAAAAGAACATGATAAATGCATATCATCTTACTCTTTATAGCTCTAGTAAATTTCGTACCTTAGGCTAGACTGAATACATTTTGAGTTTCTCATGCAACAATCATTTTGGAAATGCGTCAGTCAACAGGCTTCTTTAACTCATTATTATTTAGCCTAAAGATCTGAGGAATCTGTTTTTATTCTGTTATCAATTTATTTTCAAGAAATGCCACTGCCTTTGTCTACTTGAATGAACATTTCCTTTCTCCCCATTTATAACGATTGTAAAGCCAGACCCCTTTGCACCGTCATTTCATCAGCTATTTCCAAGGGAAGCATTCATCTACGGCTTTTTTTTCTTCTATGGGATGCATTCATCTACAAATTAGTATAACAGATATTTCAGAAACAGCAGCTGAGCTGCTGAAAAAGTATTTTTCTCCTTTCTTAAAGCAAAGGATCAAGACTAGCTTTCAGGTTTCTTTTATTTTCTAAGCATTAAATCTTTTAGTCTAAATCATGGAAAAAAAACAACTGGGAAAGCATTTGTTGAATTACACAAAGGGCATGTGGTTTCGACCTCGGCAGGAACACGGGCTGCAGCCTAGCTGTCCAGGCACCATCCTTCCCTGCAAAGGTGAAATGATTTAGAGGCCTAGAGAAACTTAATTTTTCTTGATCACCATGTGCAACCCGGAATTTTAATGGCAGGCATAATTAATTCTTCTGATGTTAATCATCAGGGCTGGGCTCCACAATTATCAGCCTGGTGCAGCTGGGGCATGGTGCAGACATGAAAAATTAGGAAAATGAATCAGTAATAGGGTGGCAGATTTAATCTGCATCATGAAAACAAAGTTAAAAAGAGGAAGATCGAGAGAATTTCAGCTGAAGCTTTTGTGCCAATGCGCAGTGACAGAACTGAAAAATGTTGCCGATGTCCAAAGTGATTGGTAATTACCAAGCCATTGAATTTTTTATTGTCAATTTATCATTGCGCCAGAGGTTAAATTTAACATCTTCTTCTAAAGCCATCACTCTAAGAAGGCTCACTGCACATCACGTGGCTCAGAGTCAGGGAAAGGTTAATCAGGTATTCCTTTAGTTTGCATGAGCCTCTAGATCCTCCTTCCTGCGGCCCCTGTGCCACCGTGAATACCCGCCATGGGAGGTGGTCTGCTGCTCAGTACCTGTGACTTTCAGATAAAGAACAGCTTGTGTCACACCTGCACATTTTTCTCTTTCTATTGGTATTTATTAAGAACCTTGGTGCAAGAAAAAAAAAATTATTTCTCAAGTTAAAAAATCCCATCATATCCAGCCCTGGGGATACTTTATTAAGGTGCAACTGAGACGAGGATTTCTCTCTCTCTCTCTCTCTCTCTCTCTCTCTCTCTCTCTCTCTCTCTCTCTCTCTCTCTCTGTTTCAAATGGTATTTTTTCTTGGCATCAGAAGAAATGATATTACCTCTTCTTAAAATTAAAATTTCACAATTGTACCCGATTCAGATTTAATTTTCTTCATTGCTTCCTTTTTTTTTTTGCACAGGATGTCCCTTTTATTAGTAGTTGGAAAAAAGCTTAGTTTAAAAGGAAGGAGATATTTATCCATGCAAATACGGCACACTTCAAATAACTGCTTCTTTAAAAAGCTTTCGGAAATGTTTGAGGGGATCCAGAGAAGATACTGAAATTTCACAGGAAGGGCTGCTTCTTAGTGATTTTCCAAAAGTGTCTTTGTTTAATTCTGTCACTATCCAACTTTAACACCCTACTTTTATCTTTTTGTTGTTTGTTTGACTCTGCGTCTTTTTCTATATGTATTTTGAAATTTAGAGCAGTCTCATATTAAGGGAATGGTATGTAATTTCTATAAATTAAAAATGGAAATAGCCTTTAGGGAGACTTGAAAAAAATCAATGTGTGCATTAATTACTGCAATTCATTACTCAAATAAAAATGGGCTCAACCTTTCATTGGATACAAATTTAGGGACTGAGGATGTTTGCAAAAGACAAAGCCTGTGTTCCTGATCATGTTAATCTGCAGATCAAAGACTCCATGAATCCATGCCTGGTGGAAGCTCCTCAGGGGATAGCAGAGCTGGGCTCCATCCCAGTCCTGGGCAGTGAGTTATTACCGTTGAATACAAAAGCTGGTCACGTGACCGTCACCTACCAGCAGTGGCACGAGTCCTTCTCCTGCCTGGGCTTCCTGAGACCTTGCTTTTCTGAGCCCTTGCTTTTCTATAATTAAATCTGAACCATAAAAGCCATACCTGTCAAATGACCTCCAGCTGCCCTCATAAACAACACTGGGAATTTTGCTGGTAGCAACTCTGCTTTTGGAAAGAACACAGGAAAATGTCATATTTAGCTTCCTAGAGCCTTCCCTCCCCCACTGTACATTTGTTTTCCAATTCTCCTCACACCGAGCTTCATCTCCCATTTTGGAATTTAAGTAGGGGACCTGAAAATGCACAGCAACTAAAACATACCATATAATTTATTGAAAAGATTCTGCTGTCTTCTCCTGAGTTAGTAACCTGTCCTTTTAGGAAGAAGAGAGGGAAAGCAGAATGAAGGAATGTAATTTTTCTAACAGCATTTGGCTGCCTTTCTTTGATCATGTTTTATGGCTAGAGGATAAATTACCATGTGAAGGTTTCTGTTTAAAACCTCAACATGTTTAGTATGATTTGAATCCTGCCATATTTTGCATAGCTGCCTTTTGCCTGAGCAAGTTTAATGCAAAGATCAGCAGCAGCCCAGAGCATAACACATATTGGCCAGTTCTTTTCTGCTATTGGAATCCCCCACTATTTTAATTGGATTCTTTCCAAAACTGCAACTAATTAAGAATCAATTCAGGACCATTAGCAAGTGGGACACGCTAGCTAGCCAGTATTGCATATTTCAAAAGAGTTAGTTTTAATGAGAGGTGTTACTAGATGGGGAGGGGGGAAGAAACAGATTAAAGATAGTGTAGGGACCTTCTTCAGCTAAACTAAACGACTAATGGTACATGGAAAGATGCTGAACTTGTAGTCCTCTGTAATTGATCTACTTACTGTTCTTAAAGAAACTTTAAAAACATGAATGCAGGTATTTAGAGGTGCATTAGAGGTTCAATAACGATTTATAAACGTTACAAATTGTTGGCTTCTGTAGTGGAGTGCTCCTCTTATTGGAGAAACATATGCTGTCTGCTTTCAAACCCGTTAACCTCAGCACCGCCAACCCATTTTCTCTTCCCTGGGCTTTGTGCTGGGGCACATCTGCGTATCAGACCACAGTGCCTGCAGATGGTGTGTTTTAATTTGTTAGAGGGTTAGCTGTGCCATATTTTTGACAGCTGTTCTCCAGTTCCTTTACCACAAAGAAAAACTTCGCTAGAACCTGGTGTTTGGGGAGAGAAATTTGATGCTTAGGTCCTCATTAGTTGCTTCTACTCTTTCTCGGATCTTGGTATCCAGGCCTTCTTTGTTATGAGTTGTGTGCAGGCTGATGTTTCTCTCCAGAGGATGAAGGTGGAAAGTTAGTGTACAGTTAACCTGCTTTGAACATTATATTATGAATATATGTGTGGTTTCAATGGGGCAGCCGAATATTTAATCATTAGGAAGGATAGGCAATAAATCAAATGTCTGAACTTAGGTGCATTATCTGATATGCTTGATTTCAGACTTAACCTTCCTCCTGGACTTCTGTCGTGAGAAATTACCTGAACTAAGTTTCTTCATTTGAAGCAATCATAACCCAACCACAGAGCTTTTATGATTGTAAGATAATAGCAATAAAAAAGAGATTCTTGGCTTCTAGCAGTGGACATGGACAATAAAAATATATTACTCCATAGAAAAATAATTTTACTAAGTTTAGGTTTGATTACGTGTTTGAGATGCTGTAGAGCAGAGATTGAAAAGGCAATTACAAGGATATTGAAGACTTATGAGTTTAAAGGATTCTTCAAGATGTGTAAGGCTAAGGAAAGTCATGAATGTTTATTGGGTTGGGTTTTTCCTTACTTAAAAATGTTATCAAAACAATAGAATAGCTGGGTCAGATCCGTGTACTGTCATTTACAAATAGGCTTGTGATATGGGAAACACTATGCTATTACTCACTCGGTCTCCAGTAGTTATCCTCGATTCTCCCCTCATCCTCCCTTTCTACATATAATCAATCCACAAGGCCTGTCCATTTGCCCTCTTTCATTTCTCCATTCTGTCATCTTCTCTCTATCCCCTTTGCCTGTATCTTCGTATGGACCTGCATCATTTCCCAGCTAGGTCATGGCAAAGGCGTCTGACCTGAACTCTCTGCTTCCTCTTTTGCTCGTTTGATTCCTTCCTTAGTGCCCTGAACTTTTGCTGCTGTCTCAATTGCTATGCTACTGTATAACTCAGTTTTCTCACCTTTTTCTTTACTGGACTGAGAGCTATTTGAGGACAAGGACTAGATCTTTCACTTATGTGTCCCCAGTCCTAGCATAGTGTGCACAGTAGGAGCCCAAGAAAAACAAGTTGCTGAATGAATTACTCTCTACTAAATAGTAGGCCCTCTTCCAGGCTCTGAGAATCTAGCAGAGAATGGGACTCTCTTGTATCCTGACTACTCCCTAGCTTCAACATATGAGAGAAAACATAGGACCCTACCCTCTGTGACTTACTAATCTCACTTAACATAATATTCTCCGGGTCCATCCATTTTCCTATAAATGACATAATTTTGTTTTTCTTTATTGCTGAGTAGGTTTCCATTATGTGTATATCCTGTAAATTTGTAATCCATTCATCTATTGATGGATACCTATGTTGGTTCCATGATTTGGTTATTGTGAATTGTGCTGCCTTTGTATTCTGCAATTGGCATTCAATCTAGGAGTGTTTGACATTTTTGATCCTTAGATGTAAACACCTAAAAAGATATGGAAGCTCTTCTTAAAGTGCTTGCAGCCCTGTAAGGTTGACAGACAAGTGAAGAGGACAGATACTTACAATAAGAGGTGAGTACTGTGTTACAGGTAAGAACAGCCTGTAGGAGGAGGATCTAGTTCAGCCTACAGGTGAGGATGGAAGGCTGATTTGCCAATACTAGGAGCTCTGAGGCAACTCACATTGTAACAGTTTGGCTTAGCTGACTACAGTATTCAATATAGGATGATGTACTGGAGAAACATTGAGTTATAGGGCTTTCTTTACCTTTAGCCTTCTCTCTCACACCTGCTTTTTATTCAGTTCAAATGTGTTGGACCTGAGAGAAGCACAAGTATTCCAAGTCATGGAGTCCAGACACCAGCCCAAAGACCAGAATAAGGGGTTACATGTCTACCTGCCTGATGGCTGGAGGTATGAGGGCTCTCATTCTCTGGTTATTTGGCCACATGCTGAGCCTCGTAACTGGTTCTTCTTTTCCTCTTGTATATTTAGTTTCATGTCTGAATTTCAGGAAGACTTGTCAAGTGTCTTACAGTTGGAGTAGAAGGGCTTATTATAGGTTCAGATATGGCCTGGTAAAAAGAGACAGCATATTTAAGGTGGAAGTCTAGAGAAAAGCACTCTGTTCAAGGTGTTTATCATTTTGGAGGAGCTGCTCAACTTTGGAACACTCTTCCTTAAATGTGGGAAATTTATCAGCTTATGACACTTGGTGTAGCCTTTCTCATTTTGAGGAGCTGAAAAGTATTAGATAACTTTTTTTTAACTTTGCCAGTTGGGAGCAGGTACATAGGCTTGGTGGTTCAGGTGTGTCTGTAGAAGATGTCGCCTGTGGAGAGTTTGCTGCTCAGCTGTGGGCATATTTTAGTGTCAGAGTGTAGTACTTTGGAGCTGGCAGTATGATAGACCCTGCTTCATGGAGACCTTGGGCTGCAGATGCAGCACAGTTCTCCAGGTAGCCTTGGACTTACCAAGTTCTCCTCCCTTTCTTGGTTATACTTCTCCAAAGTCACTGTACAATGTACTGGGTATGCAATAGCTTGAGATAAGGAGGGACCGGATGGAATAGTCCAGGCTCTTTTCCTGTGACCCTTAAAAATAGGGCATCCTTCAATGCATTAGCCTAGGAGTTCAATTACTCTGAGGTATAAAACCTAGGATGCATAATGTTTTGGGTCCCTCTGCTGTGGTGCAAGTGGGTCACTTGTAGACAAGACTCCATCTGCCCTATGCAGCTTTCTGGGTCTTGAGGGGACTTGCTTATCATGAATGCTAGGCTTCTGCTGTCCTTTGCTACCTGTCTGTAAATAAGAAACTCACGTCATGTAACCTATGGGCGTGTTCTGTCTCTCCAGACATAGGCAAGCAATGAAAATAAAGCCCAAGTTGCAGTGGGCTGAAGTGGTGACTGGGGAACTGGGAATTTGCTTCATGGCAGCTTTGGCCACCTGGTCATCCTTTGTTCCTGTCTGGTTCCCATGCCCAGATCTCTAGCCCTCCAGGTAATTCTAGGAGCTGCTGCCCAATATCCTTCCAATGATTTTTTTCACCATTAAATGATGTAGTTACTTGCAACTAAGGATGCTGGCTGATATACTCCATTAGTGTAGTTTCAAAAGAGAAATTGGGGTCAAGACTTCATAAAGCAGGCTGGCTAATCACATTAGATGAGGTTCAGTTGCTGAAAAAAAGAATCCACTCTGGCTAGTTTTAGAAGGACAGGGAATTAATTGACTCATAGAATTATTGGGAGAACTGAAGTAATAGATCTGGGTTGAGCTTTATGAAAAACTCTCTCAATTCTTATTTTTTTGTTGATGGCTGGTTTACTCTTCATGTCCTCGACTGAGTGTAAACATCATGAAGGCAGCAGCACTCCAGCATCTACAACCCGCTTGGACACATGAATATACTCAATAATACAATATAATAATAATAATAATAATAATAATAATAATAATAATAATACACTAGGGAGAACTTTTGAGTGAGATAAAACAGAAAGGAACTATTTTAGCCAGTCCCTAAAGAGACAGTTCAGTTATGGGTGACTTTTCTGAGTTTGGAGATATTTGGTCATATGTCAGGGAACTTATAGGAATACAGCCAAATTGGATCCTACTATCCACTAAAGGGTGCTACCCCCCCACAAGAGGATGAATCAATACATCAATATTTAATGTGTTTAATTTAGGCCATCTCCCATGCAGAGGGTGACATGAGTAATGTGTACTTCTGGTTCGTATTGCTTAAAATTTTTGATTAGGGGTTTCATAAATAGAGTAAACTTTTGAATTATGGGGCTTGAGATAAGGCTGGGCTGATTTAAACATTTGGATTAATTTGGGCGAGGTAAGCCTCAGCAATGACATTAAAGATTTGTCACTGATGAGGCATTCCTTAGAGATACTGGGAAGAATTGGACAGATTTGACGGGAAAACCTGAGGAGAAAGGGCGAGGCACAACGACTTCACCTCTTGGCTTCTAAATTACTCCTTTAATGTTGATCCTTAAATTTTGATAAAGAGTATAAAATTATTCTTGGTGTGCTTTACTATCTATTGTAACTCTGATTGTCAAGGTTTTTTCAAGATAGCATACAATTTTTGTTTTATTAGCTCCAGAGTTAAGTGATTACATCTATCAGCATAGGAGAGCCAGGACTGTATACAGTGTGTTGTGCACGTTCTATAAACATCACCACCATTATGGGAAGATCGTAAAGATGAAAACAGGCATTTTAGGGACACTATGCAGCATTAGCAGGGTATCAGGTTCTTTGGGTTTTTGCTTCCTCTTTCCATTTCTCCTTTCTTTCCTTGCTTCTTTTCCTTCCTTTCTTAGTTTCTTTTATTTTTGTTCTATCATTTTGTGTTTTAAAAAGTCATATACACCAGTATACATCAAACCCAATTAAATTCATTCATGAAAAATTCCATTAACAGAACATTTAAAAATCTACTCTAATTCAATAGGAGCCAGGGGACTTGGAACAAGCTTGACACTTCTGTTTTTAATCACTGAATTTTTATTGATAGGCTTTACAACAATAATCTTTTATTTAGATAACTACATTTACGCCCCAATAAATCCCATGCCACTGTCAGATTCCTCCCTGTGTCCAAATAAAAAGAAAAACAAAATGCTTTAAAGCTGTCATCATTTTTGCAAAGGACCATTGCTGGAAGAAATGCCGAAGTCTGAGCATTATAGAAATCAACTGTATAATGAATCTCACCCCAAATAGAAAGTTGCCTATGTACAATTCAGCTTTAGTTTAAATATTGGCTATTTTTTCCATCAGTATGAGGCTCAGAAAAAGGTAAATTGTCTTGTGTAGTCAAAATATTGTCCTATGGTTAGATACCTGGCTGAGACCTACCAGCCGAGTGAGCCATATCAAGCAGGAGGGCTTCCCCTTCCTAGGGTCCTGGCCACTTTTCTTTCTTTCTTTCTTTTTTTTTTAGAGGAAGTATAAAAGGTTTATTTAGGAACAGTTTTTAGAGGAAGTATAAAAGGTTTATTTAGGAATAGCCCTGTTAGTGTTTGCAGAAAAAGTTTTACTACAGATAGTGTATCTTGGAGTGGAACAATTTTTGAATGGAAAATAACCAAAATATCACCATTTTAAATGACATTCATGATTTGTAGCATGCCGAAAATATCTTCTTACTTTTTAAAAAATTTTTAAAATTTTTAATTGGTGCATTGTAATCATACATCTTTCTTAGGTACAAGCTGGTATAGGTAAAGGTATACATGCACACATTTCTCATTTAATCCTTCCCCAATTCCCACCCCACTCCCTCTTACTCCCTCCTTCTCAAGGTCAGTTTAGTGATTGACTTTGATGTGATCATGAAAGTACATCATGCTCATTAGGGTTTCCCCTCTCCCCCCATCACCTTCTGTTAAGTCAAATTCTTTGCTCACCTAAGGATTCTCCTTCTTCATCTAGAGTCCCTCTTATGTCCCATTTTCTCCCTAGCTTCCACATATTAGGGAGAGCATACAATTTTTTACTTTTTGTGACTGACTAATCTCACTTAACATAATATTTTCCAGTTCCATCCATTTCCCTGCAAATAACATGATTTTGTTCTTCTTTATGGCTGAGTAAAATTCCATTGTGTATATATCCCATAGTTTTGTAATCCATTCACCTGTTGATGGACATTTTGGCTGGTTCCATAGTTTGGCAATTGTAAACTGTGCAGCTATAAACATAGATACACATGCGTTGGTCTGATAGTTTGGTTTCGTTCTTTTGGGTAGATACCCAGAAGTGGTATTGCTGGATCATATGGTAGGTTCATTCCCATTTGTCTGAGGATCCTCCATATTGTTTTCCAAAGTGGTTGCACTAGTTTGCAGTCCCACCAACAATGTATTAGGGTTCCCACTTCTCCACACCCTCACCAGCATTTGTTGTTGTTTGTGTTCTTGATGATTGCCATTCTGATTGGAGTTAGGTGATCCTGGCCACTTTTCTATGATACTCGCAAAAGTGCACACAAGCTTGAAAACCGCTGGATAAGCAGAATTACAGTGGACACTGTAATATACCAAGCCATTAGGAGGAACTTGGTTTCAGCGCAGACCAATTATGTCCAACAAAGTATCTTTCGAGTTGTAGATGAGTCTCCTCAGTGTATTATTCTTTCTATTATTTCACTGCTTATTTGCAAACTCTCTTGAGGTAAGGAGATTGAAACCACTGTCGTTTTTCAACCTGTTGACAATTTTTGTAAAATCTTTTTCTTCTAAGGGAAATTCTAAAACTGATTGGTTAAGGTGACATTTAGGTGTCTTCAATAATTTAGCAAATCCCAGAAGTAAGCATCATCTTCTCCAGTAAGTCTTTCTTCATTAAGTGAGAGAAAATTTTCATCTGACCATTTAGCTTCCTTAAGTCCTTTCTCATTTATATCTTATAAATTACTCTGAAATATCCCTTCCTTTTTTGTACATAAGGTGTATCTCTTTTATTTTCTTTTTTTTTTTTCTGAAGTACTGGGGATTGAACCTAGGGACATCCTACCTTTGAGCTATACCTCCAGCCCTATTTTTATTCTTTATTTTGAAACAGAGTCTCATTAAGTTGCAGAGGGCCTCATTAAGTAGCTGAGGCTGGCTGTGAACCCAGATCCTTCTGTCTTAGCCTCCCAAGTACTGGGATTACAAGAGTGTGCTACCACATCCAGCTTAGGTGTGTTTAAAATACAAAATAGCATTGTGCTTGAAATACTGTGTGCTTGAACACTTATTTGAACCAAATAAGGGAAATCATTCTTCAAGGAACATCCAGCAACACTCACACATGAACATCAATTGTGTGTAGGATACTCTGTGGGATTCAGCGAAGAATGCTTGTCTCATTTTTATTTTTTCAATAATAGAAAGAACAGACTTTGATTAGTTTTATTAAACAGTTACTAAACAAACTAGAGCATACAAGAAATGAAACTTTATTTCTATATAACAAACTCAATTTCTGTCTCCACCGTTCATTCTGCCTGGGCAAAAAAAAAAGGGTTCTTTGTCAATTTAGGGTTAAACTCTGTCAACTCAGGGTGTTCTAGAGTAATTCAAGGCTTCTCCTTTTCTTTACTTCTTGCATCTAAATGCCTGGGGCTCAGAGGGGATCGAGGCAGCAGGGAGGCCAGCATATGTGCTGCTGTGGAGTCCTTTATCCACCTGGGCAGCCCCGGCATATGGTTGCTTCTGTACCGTCTTCCACGACATTCACTGTTCCATTCTGTCCAGCTCTAGCAGGCCCGTCTTCTCTCAGAATCATACCCACCCTGCTTTTGTCTGCAGTGAAAACACTTCAGCACTCAGTGAGGCTGTCTTGGGCCTTTTTTCCTAGCCACCATGTGCAGGTATTTCTCTTTATCTGCTCCCGCTGAACGCTGGGCCATGGTAGAACTCTGGGTCTTGCAGTGCTCCTGCACCCGCACGGTAGGATTCCCTGGCCCTCTCCGCTTTTATCTTTCCAATTTAGCTCTTGATTCATCTCTCACTCTGGCACCAACCTAGGAGTGATAGGGCAGGGATTAAGTCTCCTTTCCAGGGTCATTCACTGAGTCTAATCTCTTTCTCGCTCCCCAACTCTTTTTCTTCCTCTACCCTGGCTCTCTTCTTTCTACAAGATCAGGAAAAACTAGCTTTATTGATCACATGCCTTCTGAATTATTCCTGTTCTAAACCAGACTACAGCTTTAATACATTTGATTCTTTTATGCTCTGATTTCCTGAGGCAATGGCAACCATTTGGTCTACTTGCAAGAGGAAAGCATTGAAGGGCAAATTAAAAAAATAAAATAAAAAAGGCTGGCTGTTAGTATATCAAAATCATATGCTGCTATGCTAGGTTTCTCTAAGGCCCGCCAAAGCTATTCACGACTTTTATATCTTCAATTTTGTTCTCAACATTTTCATTATATGTCTTTCTCTTTTACAAGATCTGAATTCTTGAAGGTCTGAAGGTCTGTCTGTAGCTCTGGTTTATGACACTTGGCTTGCACTGCGTGAGGACTGATGAGGACCGACTTCCCTTCTCAATATCCCAATACCCTGACCTAATCCGACTGCCCCCTCCCTCCTCAAGCCCACTAATCATTTCCAGAGAAAAGGATAGCTATAAAGTTAGAGTGGAAAAGATAGTCATTTATGCAATTCTCCTAGCTAGCTTAAAATACTGACCAGTGTAATTCTACTGACAGGTCAGTCTTGTTTGGTGATGGTTACAGAAGAGAAAATCTGAAGGATTGTCACAGTACATTTGAGCTGTTATAACAAAAGTGTCTTAGTCTGGGTAATTCATAAATAATAGAAATATATTGCTCACCCTTCTAGAGTATGAAAGGCCAAGATTAAGATGCCAACAGATTTGGTGTCTGCTGAGGGTTTGTGATCTGCTACATAAATGGCACTTCTTGCTGCATCCTCTTATGATAGAAAGCATGGAAGGGTGAGGCAGCCTCCTTCAACGTGTGTGTGTGTGTGTGTGTGTGTGTGTGTGTGTTCGCATGCGCATACGTGTGCTTACTCACGTGTGCATGAGATACTGGGGATTGAACCCAGGGGCATTCTATCTCTGAGATACACCCCCAGCCCTATTTTTAAATTATTATTATTATTATTATTATTATTATTATTATTATTATTTTAAAACAGGTTCTCACTAGCTGAGAGTCTCCTTAAGTTGATGAGGCTGATCTGAAAACTGCGATCATCCTGCCTCAGCCTCCCAAGTACTGGGACCACACCTGGTTCAATTGAGTTTTTAAATAGATATATATGGGTTCAGGCTATGGATTGAGCAGATCCTGTTGATAATTGTTTGGAATTTCCCAGTACTTGTGAGGCTGAGGCGGAAGGATCAGAGGTTCGAGGACAGCCTCAGCAAGTAGTAAGACTCTCATCAACCTAGCAAGACCCTGTTTCCAAATAAGAAATAAAAATTGGGCCAGGAGTATAACCTGAAGGTAGAATGCCTCTGGGTTCAATCCCTAGTACCACCAAAAAATAAAAACAAAAATGAAATTAATTTTTTATTCTAATAAATCCAAACTTTGATGCTACAACAAAACCCAAGCTGCAGCTCAACAAAGAGGGGCCTTATGTTTGTACGTGAGAAACATTCAGAGATTACCAAGAATTTAGCGGGTCTGAGAGTGTGGCTGAGGGGTAGAGTGTTTGTCTAGCATATGCAAAGCCCTGGGTTCAATCCCTAGCACTGTAAAACAAACAAACAAAACAATAACACACACATAAAACAAAAACAAAATGAAAAGACAGAAAGAATGTAGCAGGAAATATATACAGGTATGTAACAAGAAGATAGTTTAATTTTTTTGTTTGTTTGATTAAAGAGTGTCTTAGATAACTTCAAAACTAATGCACGTGTCAGCCTGAGACCATCAGTAATGAATAGCAATTGTTATTCATATTCGGTCATGTGTAAGTCACATGTATGGATAATAATAGCAGAATAGCCCATGATCATTCTACAAGCGTAGTCATTTAGGAAATGATTTACTGTCTGTCTCTTTCCACCCCTCACTTCATCCACAAAGGAGGGAAACCCCAGGCCTGAAAGGGACTGGCTGTGTGGGAGTGGGGTGGGAGGGCAGGGACACAGTGAGCCTCTTTTGAGTAGGTCTCTCCTCAGCATCCTGGATCCTCATAGGCAGGTTCACTCATCCTCAAGCCCTAGCCCCTCAGTGACTGGATCTCAGCTGCCTTCACTCTCCAGATGCAGGCTCTGCTCTGTCAAGGCTGTCTGATGCTTTTCTGTCTGTCTGGGCTCCCACTCACTGGGGTCCTCACTTGCTGATAGCCTGCCTGGACAACTGAGGACCCATTCTCTCCTACACAACTGCATCCAAGCAGTTTATCATCATTCTGACTTGGTCCTTCTTGACCCCCCAGTCTCAGAAACAAAAGGAACATCTATTTATATCCTCAGACTACATTCTGAGCCTCCACTGAGTCGTGAGGGGTTTTCTAGACTTGAAAGTTGCCTTATTACTCCAAGCTCACCTAGCTGCTGCTTAAACCCTGCTAGCAATGGTTTAATTCTTGTCAGTCTTCTTTCATCTTCCTTATGGGTCAGTGAGGTTTATTTTTCTGGCTACCTTATATGTATGTAGTGGGAGAACTAGATTTCAGAAGTAGACTGCTTAGATTTGAATCCTGTCTAGCAGTTCTTAGCGTTTTGACCTTGGGAAGCTCATGGAACCCCTCTAAGTCTCTGTTTTACCCTGTAAAATGGGGTAATAATAGGTCAACTTCATGAGTTATTGTAAATATCTACTGGTGTTGTATGCAATGTTTGTTGCACAGTGCTGGGCACATTGTAAATACCCACAAGTGTAAATTGTAATTATGAATAAATGATTGTGATACTGGAAGATGCGGAGCTGCCCTTCGAACATCTGATCCTTGTCTTCTGCTGACTATTAATATTTTATTAGTATTGCATTCTTAAATTATGAGGTGACTTAGGAGGGAAAAATGCAGGTTCTCTGCAGAGGAGTGAAAGCTTACAAATGTCGAGTAAAAAAGTAGTTTAATTTTTTTGAACCTCTTCAATAACTGTCTCTTGTGAGAGTAATGTAATTGCTAGTGGAAAAATGAATAAAAACTCAAACTCAATAAATTACATTTTCATTGAATTCCTTTGCTTATATTATAAGGAATAGGACATTGAATTTTGAAATACTTTTTTGCCACTTTATTTTTTAAGTGCTAAGACATGACACAGTATGCATTTTAATGTATTCGTTCATGTCCAGTTTCAACAAAACTGGGTGGGAATTAGTACCCCATAATTCATGCTCTGGGGTGTCTTATTACAATTATAAAATTTTATTATAAAATGTTTTTTTAATATTTATATTGTTAATTAAATGATGATGAATCCTCATAAATTCTGAACAGAGAATTATGGTCCACTGGTCCCTGTTCAGACTTCTTATTAGCCAAACAGAATATTTGATTTCTCCTTCTACCAATTTCAGATGTCTAATGGTAAAACTTGCTGATGTTGCTGTTCCTTTCTATATTTCTGAAAGCAGAAAGTTCTCAGAGCAGTTTAGCTACACTGAAGTTACTACAAAGTAGCCATCTTCCTAGGGGAATTTTTGAAGCACCTTGTGATTGTTTTTAAAAATCTCCTTAAAATGAGATTTCTATATTGGAGAAGGTAACTATAAAAATAACAGTCATAGGCCAGAGTAAGCCATTCTGTCCTCCTGAGCGTGTACACACATAATTGTGGTCTCTAGAGTGGCTGTGATCGGACATTAAATGATGATGTAATGACCACCGGAACAGCAACCCAAATGTAGGAAGATAAGAAACCCCAAGTGAATGATCTAGAACTTCACTGTCCAGTAATGTAGCCAGAAGACACATATAGCTATTAAACACTCAAAATGTGGATAGTGAGAATGAAGGAGTGGATTTTAAATTTTACATACATTTTTACTTTTTTTTTTTTTTTTTTTGAGGTACTGGGGATTGAACCCAGGGGCATTCTACCTCTGAGCTACATCCCCAGCCCTATTTTTTATTCTTTATTTTGAAACAGGGTCTCACTAAGTTGCGGAGAGCCTCACTAAGTAGTTGAGGCTGGCCGCAAACCCAGATCCTCCAGTCTCAGCCTCCCAAGTACTGGGATTACAAGCATGCTCCACCACGCCTGGCTACATTTTTACTTTTTTGGTACTGGGAATTGAACCCAGGGGCATTCTACCTCTGAGCTACACCCCCAGCCCATTTTATTTTATCTTGTTCTGTTTTGTTACTGGGGTTTGAACCCAGAGGTGCTCTACCTTCAAGCTGTACTCCCATCCATTTTTATTTTTTATTTTGAAACAGGATCTTGCTTAATTGCTGAGACTGGCCTCAAACTTGTGATCCTCCTGTCTTGCACTTCCAAGTACTGGGATTATAGGGGTGTACCACCACACCCTTAAATTTTATTTACTTTTACTTAATTAATATTTAGGTAGTGACCAAATTTTTTAAAACCTAGTTTCTTGATTTAAAGACTAGTTACACTTTGTTAAAATAACTTGTTGAGAGGCCATTTGACCATGGCAGCTCCAGCAGCCTGGGATCCTGTATGAGCAAATTGAAACCCAACTCCCTGTGCATGCTCATATTCTAGGAAAATGAAACTTAAGCTTCAACAATCAAAAACTACCAACCAACCTCTAATTAGACACTGTCCACTGGAATGATCCAGATAAGCTATACTTTAATCAACCCAATATTTTTTGTGTCCTGCTTCTGCATTTTCCCTTCATACGCCTTAGCAAGGCTCTGAATTACTAGTGGTCTGGGTCTACCTGATTCACCAATTTCTATTTGCTTAAATGGTTTCATGTTTTAATGTGCTTCAGTTTATCCTTTTTTGTGTGATACTGGGGATTGAACCCCCAGGCATTCTACCTCTGAGCTACATCCCTGGCCCTTTTTATTTTTTACTTTGAAGTAAGGTCTTGCTAAGTTGCTGAGGTTGGTCTGGAACCTGCGACCCACCTGTCTCAGCCTCCCAAGTACTGAGATTACAGGTATGTGTCACCATGCCCAGCTTCAGTTTATCTTTTAAAAATTTCAATTGCTCAAGAGTCACATGCTTGGCTGGTGGTTATCAGACTGAGCAGCACAGGTCTAGAAGTTTCCATCATCACAGAATATTCTGTTGGAAAGCACTCATCTTCACAAGTGGGATGTTAAGACGGTATAAGTCTTTGTTCTTTTTGTTCTATATTACCCTATGTCCAGATACTCTCAACAACTGGAGAAATGGGAGTTTTCAGATGGAGGGACAGGGAAATGTTAACATACAAAACTATAGGATAACATAAAACTTAGAAATGTGCTTCTTGGTGGACAGAGTTGTCGCCACAGCAGTGGGAAAAGTTTAGATTTCCATTGCAAGAGGTCTGAACCATCTCCTAAGAGAGGTTGAAGTATGGCTGATGGTGGAGGATGTGGACTTAGTAAAAGACTGTGGCAGCAGCTGTGTTAATGAAGAGAAGCCTGTTGAAAACAATGACCTGGCATGTCAACATTTTCTTCTTTTTTCTCCTACCCTATGCTTTTGCCCAAGATGAACAACCCAGAACACCATCTCATTTATGGTTTTTTTCTCCTTTAAACTTTAATATGTAAGTACATCACTTGGGAATCTTGTGAAAATGCAGATTCTTATTCAGTAGAAATGCTGTGCAGCCAGAATTTCTGCATCCCTCAGAAGTTCTCATGGGATGCAAATGGTCAAGGACCACACTTTGAATTGCACGGCTCTAGAATATCGAGAGAAAACATTTGCATTTCAGTTCTTCTCTATAAACAATGTCCTAATTACAGGTTCAAACACAGAAAGTTACACCTCTCCAGAAATCAATATGCCTTTAGTTTTAAACTCAGACGGGGAAAATTTGTCTGGAAGCCAGAAATGGAGAAAGGCTGTTGTTTCTGGAGCAGTGAGGATCGTTACTTGCAATCCAAGACTGGTATAACTATGTTTTGATATTTTCATACAAAAGTATAGGATATTTAAAAATCAGGGAGCACATAGAAAAATAATTCACATAGAAAAGACATATAGAAAAAGAATTCAGTCAAATCTCTTACATAAATATAAAGCAAGTTACATTTATGTTTCAGTTTTGTTGTTGCCATTTTTATAACATCAAGCCTTTGAACAGAAAACAGTTTCTATCCAATACTGTGATTTAGAGCTAGTTGAAGAAGGAATCGATTGTAGGTAGAGGCCAGATATTGATCGGAAATGGGAGTGGGAAACTGGAACATTTCTCAAATAAAGAAAAAAAAAATCAGAATTAGAAGCCAGAAGGCAGGGAAATTGCTGTTTAAAAAAATACATTGGGGAGTTTTTAGGGTCTTTATATACACTGTGGGGCATTTGGGCTTCTGATAAAGATGGAAAGGCTGGGAATACTAAGGGGCAGGAGATCCAGAAGGAGTGTGACCTCTCCTTTCCTTGGTTAAGTCTTCCAGGTAAGCAGGGCTGGCAGAGCATGCCTGTTGAGCTGCAGTGAAGTCTAAGGCATCGTTGGGAGTGTAAAAGAGTCGGGTGGAAACTAACAGAGCTGGCTCAGTCATTTCTGCTCATACTGAGTTGAGCCAAGACCAGGATGGTTCTGGGCATCTCCATGAGATTCATGAGTTGTTTGGCTGTTGTTTTGTTTTGTTTTAACAAAGAGTTTGATATTTATGGGAAAAAATCAAAATTGGGAGGAAAAGCAGGCCCTCTGGACTTGCCACCTGCTCATGTTCAAGGGAAACTGAGATCTCTGTTTATTTCATTTGCTGTTTAATAATCAGTCTAGAAATTTTTGTCTACTTGGTGGCAAACTACTTGAAACTACAGGATTATCCTGGGGAGGAAACAAAGTGTCTGGTGAGAATTAATCATAAAAACAAAAATAAAGTCAGCAGGGTGTGGTAGCTCATACCTGTAATCCCAGTACTTGGGAGGCTGAGACAGGAGCATCACAGGATTGCCACCAGCCTCAGCAATTTAGTGAAGCCCACCACAACTTAGTGAGATCTTGTTTCAAAATAAAAAAGGACTGAGGGTGTAGCTCAAAGGCAGAATGACCCTGGGTTTAATCCCTAGTACCACAAATAAATAAATAAATAA
>PVLC010009416.1:0-54135 GCA_004027655.1 Graphiurus murinus
ATGATGATGTCCAGGAGCTGTCACTGCTGCTCCACTATGTCTAGTAGCTGTTGGGCATGCTCATCCCGGGGTGCCTGCCACCTTTTTGTGGACTACTCTGGCATCCTTCCAGTTTCCCTTAGTCCTTCTGGGGGTTGTGGTCTGGCAAGTAGGTGAGGTCTGGCCTCCTGGACCCAGAAGCTGGTTGGGTGCATCACTTTCTGCTTGATGTGGGCCTGTCAATCAAACCTGCCTCCAGGTCCCCAGAGTCTGTGCCTTTGTCACTGCAGCCGGGACACTGTCCAGTGGCGCCTACACTCATTGCCCATGGGACACTGTTGCCCTGGCCTGGTGGTGCTTGCCAGCTGCTTGGCTTGGCATTGTTCTCTTTTGAGGATGCAACAGGAGGGATAGGGCAGTGTGGGTCTCTGCCAGCAAAGGTGGCAGGCCTGCATTGCCCTGGACTCCAGCCCAAGCCTCATTGGTCCATAGAGCTGCACACTGGAACTTGTAGCTCCAACACTTCAAAAGCTTTCTGCATTTCTTCAGTCTGAGGATGTACATCCTCTCAATCTTCCAGTGGGGTCCACGCCATCAGATAGGCTGTTACCAGGAGCCACAGGGAAGCCAGGGGCCACATCTCTTCTACTCTGGGGTGTTCCTCACTGGAAAGCTACTCCAGAGGGATCCTAGGGGTATTCGTTTAATCCTGCTGACTACACCAAGTGTCAGGGGCCCTGTCAGGGTCAGCTGTGGTTGCAGGTGAGGTTTCACAGGTGAGATCTCCAGAAAGAAGAGAGCATGCAGAGTCATCATCAGGAGAACAACAGCAGCTTTGTTCTACAAATCTCTTCTTTATATAGGATTCTGTGCAAAATGGCACATATCACGCCAGCATGGACATGTGCAGGTGTGTTGTGTTTTGCCTAGTCATGCTGACACAACCCAGAGCACATCTCCAGCTGCATGAGATAAGAAAGGTTATGTCCCACCACTGGCCTATTCTTCCTCTGGGGCCCACACATACCTAAAGCACATCAGTCAAGATGATATTAGTGAAATGTTGAATTCTAGAAAGTCTAATCTGTCTCCAGAATATTCATTATGATATACCATATTTAATAGTATCTTTTGTTAATGTGTAAATTCTTTAAAAATGGTTCCAAATCTAGAGGGTTTATATTTAAATTCACTACTCCAGCACTAGTTATTACAACTGCATAGGGATTAGCAGTGTGCTCATCTGTAACAGAGTTAACAGAGTGCTTTTCTGAAAGAGAAAGAGTTATTTTCAGTATCTTCCAGGAAATTCAGGGAAATATGTAAACAGCCATTTATCTCCTACGTAGAACTTGCTGTAATTTTGGGAAAGGTCTTTTAGGGAATTACTTGTAATCACCATCAGAATGTACGTAATATTTTATCCATAGATCATATATCTTTTACATTAACACAATATTATATCACATAATGTACACAAATAATATAAAACTTTAGTTGTACTCTATATAGTATTGTCATAATATTCTTAAAATTAAGTCTGTTAAGCCTTTATTGCTGTTGTGACAAAATAACACACACTTTGTGGCTAATCACAACATGAAATTATTTTTTTGTGATTCTAAAGATAAAAAGTCCAGCAAAGATTTCACTGGGAAACAATTGGGCTATTTTAGTAGAGTATATTCATTCTGGGAGGTCTTAAACAGGAGAATATAGTCCCATTTCTGTTCCATCTTCTAGAAAATCCTCACTTTTCTTGGCTCTTTGTTCCCTATTTAAAAACCTGATAATTTAGGCCAAGTCCTTATCATGCTCCCATTTATTTATTATTATTCTCCTAACTTAATGTACTGTTGTTATTAAATTGATTTTATGGTTTGGATTTAGTATATTCCCTTCCAAGCTCATGTGTTGTATGGTCCCCAATGTAGTAAGACTTAGAGGGGTGTGGTGATACCCCCCTATAATCCCAGTATTTGAGGGGCTGAAACAGGAGAATCACAGGTTGGGCTGAAACGGGAGAATCACAGGTTGTAAGCCAGCCTCAGCTATTTAGTGAAGCTCTCGGCTCTAACCTTGCAACTGATTAATCTAATGGACTAATAATTTGAATGGGGGGGAGGGGAACTGTAGGCAGGAGGTATGACTAGAGGAAGCAAATCACTAGGGTTACTACATCTGTCCCTGGTCCCTTCCTGTGGCTAGATCTGAAAGTATTAACTACAAAGAATAATTATTTTGTATTAAGTTATTTTATAAAGCATTTTTTTTCAAAATTTGCTTAAGATGATCCACTATTTAACACATGTAAATCAATATGAAAATTTGAAATGTATCACATACTATTACATAGCTGGATTAGGGCTACTTGGCATGACAAGTTTTAAAACACCAGCATTTCAGTTTAAAATACTAGTGGGCTCAGTTGTAGACCATAAAGCTAAAAGAATACCAGCAGTGGGAGAGTGTTTTGCAAACTGTAACTGCTAATGGAAGAAGAGTTCATATGGGCATTATGTCAGTGATGCCATTTCTCTTCAACGTAAAATCCTCTATACATTCTTTGATACATAGGATCAAGTTCCAGTAACTCAGTCTTTCTTATTGTCCCTTTGATATAGTTCAGTTGAATAGCAGGCAGTTTTCTCAGTGGGTGTTTCAAATGTGATCTTAATAACTCAGCATCTGTATTTGTTGATAAAGGTAGAATTTGGGTTTAGGCACTTTCTGAAGCATGTCACTGTGCTGAGATTTGTATAAAGCCAAAGTAAATTAAACAGTATTATTTTTCCGCTTATGGTGGTACAAATGCCAACAGAGCCTCGTGGTGCTGTCCCCACATCATCTTGAATAGTTGTCACAATCACTGGCACAGCATATTCGGCATGCTTATGAATAAAAAATAGGCATGAGCTCACTTCATTTCTATAATAATATAATAATCAAGAACAATTTATATCTTTTACTCTACACTGCAGAAATTATAAGCCTAAAGGGCAAATATTCGTACAGCCAGAATTTTTTTTTTTTTTTTACTGAAGTAAAAGGTATTCATTAAACATATGATATTAAAGGGAATAAATTATGCTTTTTCTACTTCCTTAATAATGCTAGGATGCTAGGAATTCAGTATAATTACACGATAAATTGGAGGGTCAGTGTTAGAATTAAAAGATAGGGAAAATAGATTTGTAACTCTTATAGCACAACACGACTCATTTAGAGGAAAGAATGTAAGAATGTCTTTATACATTTTCCAGTTTTTCATGAGTTTCAGAAAATAACATGGTGCATAATCATCTATTACTATATAAGCTGAACAGAAAAAATGAATAGAATATAAATGTAAAATAATTAATACAATAATATACTGTTTACAAATAAATAGCAAAATTTCCCATTCAATTTAAGCCAGGTGTTTATATGCAAATAAACCAAAATCAGAATAAGGTTTATATTTTAAATTATTAAACTAAATTTTATTTCCATCTCCATAGAGGTATTCACATAACAATTTATTTTCATTTTCTAATATAATATGCAAATATCCTATAATTACCAAACTTTGGGATAATAGGTGGATGTGGGTAGTGAAGGAAGAGAAATAATGATCTCATTCTCTCTTTTATGGAAGTAAACATAATTCTTTGCATGTATGAGCCTCAAGAACTTATGTAGTAATAAATCCATTCAACTGTTGCTCTTTGCATTTTAAAACAAAAGTATTGCCTGACATATTTTTAGCTAATTTGAGAGATTTTCTTTATTCATAATCATTTTGTTCTATTGTGGCATTTATAAGGCGAAGTGCTGATTATGAGGGTCCATCTGTTCCTCGACATAATAGTCTTTTGTTTGATATGCTGTATAAGGATCAAACCCTCAAACTTGACCTCATCACCATGATGATCTAGATAATGGATCTAGTTAGTACCAATATAACTCATTCATATTCTATTGTGAAACACATTCGAGTCTCAGCTCATATTTGATTAAATTTCCATTAATCATTATTAAAGATTCCACTGTGCAAATGAAATGGCATTTAGTTCATTTAACATATAATTGAGTTCTAATTGAGCAGCAACTGTTTCATAGAATTGATAAGTACATTTTGAGTGTAAAATAACACAGGTACCAATTTTGTTAGGAAAGTTCCCTTTACCATTCTGCCCACCAGTTTTCATTTCTATACAATGGACCACACAGTGGTTACCAGATTGTCTTGGTTAATACCTCTGCCCATCCCTGACCACATTCTTCATTTATTTATGTGGTATCATGCTTTCAGAAGTTATACCTTTGAATACCTTTTTTTAAAATTACATACTTTAGGCCTTAGCTTTTCTGTTAGAAAAAAACTCTCTCTCAAAGGATGTTATCTCCAGCTTGTGACCAATGCCCTCATACAGAAGAAAAAAAAATGTATTTAATCTGAACGAAATCACAAATCAAATGTTTCCTACTCATTTTTACTCTGCCTATTTCCAATGTAAAAATGGAAGTCACCATGTACACCATTCTTGTCATTGTTGTGGTTGTTGTTTTTACATCCATACTTTGTATATTTAAGCTCCAATTTCATTTTTCTTAATTTTTTGAATTGTCATTTGATTCTCATTATTCATGGATTCCATATTTGCAATTTGCCTACTCTATATAATTTGTAACCCCAAAGTTGATAGAAGCATCACATTTCCATTCATTTGCAGACATGCCCTGAGTGGCACAATATTTGAGTCAATGCACAGGGTCTCAGATGAAGTTGAGCAAAGCAAAGCTGTTTTCCTCTTTCAGGTCTTACATTGAAAATAAATGTTTATGTCATAGTATATTTAATGACTTTTTTATAATTTTGTACTTTATTTTGGTGCATTTATTGTTAAAAAATGGCCTCCAACGACAATGCAAAAGTGACATTTATTTTTTCTTAGAATAAGAAAGCACACATGGGAAGGTATTCACAAAGAATATACATGGATTAGATAAGCTTTGTTCAAACATGAGTTACACATAATACCCTTGGCCATGAGTTCATTCATGTTAATAAACTTATATGATATAAATAGTATATAAATATATATATATATTATTCACTAAACAAATTTCTTTAATTGCAAATACACATAAAACAAAGTTATGTGTTGATACTTGTTAAATTTTTTGTTGCCAGAGACTCACAAGGAACCCAACTCTATATCTCTTCTGCTCATTTCTTTATTTAAATTTTATTTATTCTTATGATGTACTTTTATTGATGTATTGTAGTCTCATATCATAATGTAAATTATATTGACAGTGACTTACATGCACACAGTACTTGGCGCCCTCCCACCTCCCCATTTCCCCCCTTCCCAATACAGAGGACTGAGATTGGCGTTGGTATATTCATATATATCCACATAGTTGATGGCATTGTTTCCATTAATGAACCTCCGTCTTCCTCTTCTTCCCTTAGACAAACTCCCTGGCTCCACTAAGGTTTCTCCTCCATTATCTGGAGCCCCTCTTGTATCTCGATTACTCCTTCCAATGTCTTCATCTCTCAGATATGGAAACTCTGCTTACATATCCAAAGAACTGAATAACAATACTTACCTAGAAAACTGTGGTGAAGATTTAGCAAGGTGTATGGGGAAGGTGGTAGTTCTCATTATATGGAAGCTATTCCATTCAGGAGCTTCAGGAGTGCCTAGAGCAAGCAGGGCTTCAATGGAGGCCTTTTCACATATTCCTGGGTACATGCTGCTCATCTGTCACTGGACATTTGCTCATTCTGCCTTCTCTGCTTAAAAGAACCTTTCCATCATTGCTTCTTGCTCAACCCAGTGTCTACCACCTGTTGCACAGTAAGTATTGGGTGTCTTACCACCACTGCTAGAGTCTAAGTCTCTGGTATATAGTATCAGAATTAATGACAGAATGTATGGAAAAAGGGATATGTATTTGGAAGGTAAACAAAATCTAATTTAGAAGATTGTGGATCCATATTAATTAACTCACTTTGAGCTATTTTCTTTACTTCTGTTTTTGTTTGTTTGTTTTATTTTGTTTCTAGTATTGGGAATTGAACCCACGGCTCTATCACTGAGCTACACCCCTACTCCTTTTTAGATTTATTTTGAGACATGGTCTCACTACCCTGGTGAGGTTAGCCTCAAACTTATGATCCTACTCCTTCAGCCTCCTTATTAACTAGGATTACATGGTGTGGGCCATCTCACCCAACAAAAGAAAGCTAGTTTTTATAAATGTATTTTTATCATCCAAGATAATTTTTGAATGCCAACTTAATCTACAGTCTTGGTATGAGTATTATTAAGATTTTCTGTTGAATTTGTAATTAATTTTATAAATATTTCTCTGCCCCCCTAATCACCTCTCCATCCTTGGAACTGCATACTTTCTGTTCCCATTCTTAGCTTCAAACAGCTGAAGCTCTTTCAAGATTATGTGAGGCATTCACTCATTTTTTGAGCCTTTACATATGTTGATCTTCATGCACAAAACATTGCTATGGTTTGGATGCTGAAAATTCCCAAAGATCCATATGTTAAAGGCTCCAGGCCCCCAGAATAGCACTTCTAGGGAGGAATAGTAGCACTTTTAGAATGTCAGGTCTACTGGGAGGCCCTTAGGTCATTGGAATATCCTCCCAAAGGTAAGTATAAGACCCTAGCCCCTTCCCCTTTCTCTTTTTGTTTCCTGGTTTGTAATGTAAGGAGCCTGTTTCACTACGTGCTCCCCACCAGTGCTATCCAGCACCCTGACCAGAGGTTCAATGCAGTAAGTCCGCACTGTCTTGGGCTGGAACCTCCAGAATCATGAGGTAAATAAACCATTCCACTTATAAGTTAATTATATCGCAGGCATTTCATTACAGCATAAGGAATCTGACTAACATAGCTACTCTGCTGTCAACTTCCATCTCTCTCTGTCTGGACAACTCGTACCAGTGTTTGGATCTCAGCTTATATGGATATTCTTTCCTCAAGAAAGCATTTCTTGACACCTCAGAAAATAGATACTTAGTGGTAAATCTCTGATAAATAAATAAAAGATTAATTGATCATGCAAGCCCTCTTATTTATTTGGAATAGCAAAGCTTGCTTTAGACAAATTTAGAGAATCTAGGTGTTTCCAAGTCAAATTTAGAGAATCTAGCTGTTTCTCCTTAGCATATTACCATACTACTCATTTTACTATAAGCTTCATGTACCATGAAAAAGGGTGGGAGTGATAATTGTCCTAGTCCTACCATTCAATTTTATTCCCTTTGTGATGATTCTGTGTGCAAAATCATATTAAGAAAAATGAATATGATGACCACTAGTCAGACATTTCCGATTACACAAGTAAATTAAGGTTTAATTATTACTGTCCTTTTAATGCAATTAAGGTAATACTTGTTCAGTATTGAGTTGGAATAATGAAGGACACAGAATATGATGTTTAATACCTTCTCATTTTACTTGCTCAACTTATTAAAAATGAAGTGTCTATGACCTGTTACACCTACTTCTGCTGTTGCAGAACTACCTGCTGGGTCTCTGCAATGGGCAGTCCCTTTGACTAAGGCTTGTCATTTTTCACTTTAGAGAGAAGGTCATTTATACCATCATACATCACTGAGGAGATTCCAGTATCTTCCAGGGCCTGAGAAGAAATAAATAGATGCTAGCTTTATATGCGCAAAGCTATTTTTCAATTCCTATTTAGTATTCAAATCTTTGTCAGATATCTAAAGTTTCAGATTATTTGAAAGTAATTCTTTCAAAAGGTGTCAGGTTGATAGCAAAATGCAAAATCATAGCAGCATTAATCAGTGTTTAGTGCTATTGCTAAAATATTTACTTATATACCATACAAACACACACACACACACACACACACACACACACACACACACACACTCTCATACAGATGAACAGATGGTTCTGATAAAATGCTGTCATGTTTTTTGTTTGGCTTGGTTTGGTAATAGTGATTTAATCAATGGGCATTCTAACTTGAAGCTACAATTCCAGCCCTTTTTATTTTGAAATAGTGTTTTGCTAAGTTGCCAAGGGTCTTACTAAATAGCTAAGGCTGGCCTCAAACCTGTAATCCTTCTGCCTCAGGCTCCTAAATACTGAGATTACAACCATATGCCATGGTGCCCAGCTGTTATCTTTGTTATTATCATTGTGGTGGTGGTACTAAGGATTGAACCCAGGGGCATTCTACCTCAATGCTACTTTCCCATTCCTAATTTTTTTTTTTTAAACACGGCCTCATTAAGTTACTGAGGCTGGCCTCAAACCTGCAATCCTCCTATCTCAGCCTCCCAGTACTAGGATCACAGTTGTGTGTCACTGTGTCCAGCTGGGCTATTATCTTTTTATAAGCATGAAATTCTTTCTGTCTGGCTCCTCCTTCCTTGAGTTGTTTGCCACCCAAATGGTGAGATAAAGAAAGCCATTGAAGACACAGACCTGGAGAAGATGAGCAAAGAAAGCTGTGCTGAATATGAAAATCCTAGTTAGTGGTGTACTTTAGTGCTACCCAGAAGTGTTTGGTTATTTTTTTTTTAATTTTGGGAACAAAATTGGGTTGTATTTCCCAGCTGACTTGAACTGAGGCATGCCCTTGTGCCTCACTTGAGCCACAGAAGCTCAAGCTCAGAGTGTGGGAATAGTTGCAATTTCAACAGCATATGTTGAAATAGAGCCTACGGTAGTGTGAGTCCCTGGCTGTCTTTTATGCTCAGAGTTTGTACAATTTTATTCCCTTTGTGATGATTTCCACCTAAGTATGAACAGGTGCATTACCAAGACTTCGTTGCTTGGCAATTTTTATGCCTTCTTTGGAGAAATGTCTCATTTGCTTTGCCTATTGTTAATGTTATTGCTTTTCTGCTATTGAGTTGCATGCATTCTTTATAAATTTTTGATAGTAACCCCTTTTCAGATATATGTTTTGCAAGTATTTTTTTTTCCAATCCATATGTTGCTGTTTTACTTTGTTGTTTGCTTTCTTTGTCATGCAGAAGCTTTTAGTTTGATGTAGAGACATTTTTTTAAATATCTATATAGCCTGAGACTTTGGTCTGATATACAAAAGAAAATCATTACCAAGTCAAAGCCATTGAAAATGAGTTTTCTCTTATGGTCTTTTCTAGAAGTTTTATGGTTTCAAGTTTTATATTTAACTATTTTTATCCATTTTGTGTTGATTTTTGTATATGGTATAAGATCAGGGTCTTATTTCCTTCCTTCCTTCCTTCCTTCCTTCCTTCCTTCCTTCCTTCCTTCCTTCCTTCCTTCTTTCCCTCCTTTTTCCCTCCCTTTCTTTATTTTTTGAAAGGAAAGCCAGTTTTCCCAGCATCATTTTCTGCTGATACTATTTTCTCATTGTGATCTCTTGGTGCCCTTGTCAAAAATCACTTTACAATTTATGTTTGCATTTATTCAGAGCTCTATTCTGTTCCACTGGTCTAGGTGTCTTGAGTGAAGTAGTTCCTTGAAAATCAAGTTTGAGCCACTATTACAAATTTATTTCTCTATTTTTTCTGTGTGTGTGTTCTAACTTCTTTATTCTCATGTAATTATAAGCTCATAATAAGTTTCAAAAAATAAAAGTACAAATTAGTCTCATATCTCCTTCATTCATGAAGAGTGTTCAAGTCCTGCCTTTCTGCACAGCCTCCTATACAACCTTAGGCAGCAGCAGAAGGGTCCCTCATAACTGCTAAGATCAAATACTCATGTGCTTCTGCTGGCACTGCAGGGTGGAGTCGGGATAAGGGAGATTATTATTACTGGTGAAATTTCTGACTTTTCATTAGGCTTCCTCTCTTATGGCACCAGTGAGGAATGGGAGAAGCATCTTCTTATAGACACTTGTAGAAGTGTCCTCTTCCCCCTCAGCCTTCACTGATGTTTTTATAAGAGAAGCCACAGGTTTTTACAATTTTTTCCTCATGGTACTTGGCTGTAATTGTGTAATCATTGCCTAAAAATGATCTTTCTTGCAAGGCTGTTTCTTTTCTGGCACTTTAGCTAGATAGACCAGGCTTTCTTTGGGCTTTGTTAGTTTGGTTTGCATATTTTTGGTTTGGCTTTTTGGAGTTTCTGGGTTGTAAGACTTCCAGCAGCCAGTACAGGATAAGTGGGGCAAGAAGAAAACCCAGAGATCTCCTGAAAAGTTGTTTCTCAGAAGCAAGGTTCTTACCTGATTTCTCTTCTTTTCTCATGTTGTTTTATATTTTTAGCTGTACTTAGCATGAAGAATACTGAGAAGTATGTCTACTCTGTCTTGCTGAGAACTTGAAATCTGTTTTTCTTTTTAAAGCAAAGTCAATATGTAAAAATTAACTTTTATAAAAGTTAATTTAAGTTCAGGTGAAAACTTTAAAGAAAATTTTCACCTTGCAACATAATTTTGCTTGGAATTTCAGTAATATCCCTCTCTCTCTTTTTTTTTTTTTTTTGTGCATTGTAATCATACATCTTTGTTAGGTACAAGCTGGTAGAGGCATACAAGCACACGTCTCTTATTTAACCCTTCCCCAATTCTTGACCCATTTTCTCCCTCCTTCCTCCTTCTCAAGTTCAGTTTAGTGATTGACTCTGATATGTTTGTGAAAGTACATCATGTGTATTAGGGTATTTTCCTCCCCCTCCCCATCACCTTCAGTTAAGTCACCTTCTTTGCTCATCTGAGGTTTCTCCTTCTTCATCTAGAGTCCCTCTTATGACCCACTTTCTTCCTAGCTTCCACATATTAGGGAGAACATATGATTTTTCTTTTTTTTTTTTTTATTGCAGTACTGGGGATGGAACTCAGGGGGATTCTACCTCCAAGCTATACCCCCAGCCCTATGTTTTATTCTTTATTTTGAAACCAAGTCTCACTAAGTTGCAGAGTGCCTCACTAGGTAGCTGAGGCTGGCCGCGAACCCGGATCCTCCAGTCTCAGCCTCCCGAATGCTGGGATTACAAGTGTGCGCCACCACGCCTGGCTCGATTTTTCACTTTTTTTTTAAAACGACTAATTTCACTTATCATTATGTAACTTTATATTTAAATGACTTTATATTTAAATTATGTGACTTTACAGGAATGTATCATTTTGTGAAATGATAAATATTTGTACTGAAAATTCCAATACTGACCCTGGGAGGTTATTTTAGAAATTACTTACTCAACCTTAAGGTATGTCATGCAGTCTTTATTTTTTTTAATTTATAATAATATTAGGAACTCACAAGTGATTGGCATTACAATCAATACTTCTTATGCTTTACCTCATAGTGTAACCTCAAACCTCAATAAACATTGAAAGCCATGTGGTCCTCCTAATGTAAGAAAATAAAGCTCACAGATATGCCTAAGTTTTCAGTTTGAGTATGCTGAGAATGCAATTACAAGATGCTTTGGCCACTACTATATCCATTCTGCACAGAGTTGTTAAACAAAATTTAATTAAACTTTGTTTCCAGTTTTGCAAGAATCACCAAATCTATAGGAAAGCCAACATAATTTGGGAGAGTATACAATTTGACCCGTTATTTTTACTAAAAGCAGGTCATTCATACACCCAGTTTCCAAAAAAGGTGAAAAATAATTGTTTCCCCCCCATACACATAATAAATAATGTCTGTCCATCTCTGATGCTTGGTTGGAATTCCACTTCCCACATTTCCCTCTGTCTTCTGTCCATTATTCTTTCACCTCCTCTGCCTTGCATCTGGAATCCTAAATCCAATACTCTTGAGGTCCTTGATATTTGGCCTATGTTTCTGGCTGCATCTTAGAAGATTGACAGTAGAAATAACTCTACTTCATGTTGAAGGACTCCTTTATTTTGGTTTTAACATAAGGGATTGGCAGTATTTTTGTCCATGTTCCACTCTGTGCTATTTTAATTTGCAGAGCAGAACTTTTCAAAAGTGAATAACAACAAAAAAATAGGTATAGTGGGGCATGCTAATAATCCCAGTACTTGGGAGTCTGAAGCAGGAGAAATGCAGGTTTGAGGCCAGTCTGAGCAACTTAGCAAGACCCTGTTCAAAATAAAAAATAAAATTGGGCTGGGGTTGTAACTTGGAGGTAGAATGCCCCTGAGTTTAATCCTCATTACTACAAAAAATTAATCAAATACATATAATGCATATATAACATAGCATATATACTACCTACACTGTAATATGTGGCATAGCATGTGTATACAATATTTTTAATGTTGATAATGTTGACAGAAAAGTATGGGGAATCACACCTATGGATCTGTGATTTTACACTTCAAGTTAAGCAAAGAAAGGAAAAAAAAATACTGAGGCATGACAACAATCTTGCTTTGCCATTTGTAGTTTAGAATTTTTACCTTAGTCTTAAATTTATATCTCAAGTGGCTGTAAAGATTGGAAATAGTATATTCAGTGTTAGATATTAAACTTGTTTATACTATCTTTAGATTCCTAATTGTTTTTGTATATACTGACATGTATTATAAATTTATTAAATAATAATTATTAGCATATGAATAATATATAACCAATATTATGTATGTTTATGTTATAATTCTATACTCAAAAATAAAAGCCAGTTAATGTATTTCTGAAATATTAATTTTTCATTTAAAAGAAAATTTTAACTTGTTTTATTACTGACTCTTTGTTTGTTTGAAGTAATAATGAAATCTGTAATGAAGTTCCACTTAGAAAGGTAACGGGGAATCAGAAATGTTAGAATACCTAGACTGGGAATAGAAATTGGTACTGAAAAGCTGGGCATGGTGATACTTATGTAATCTCAGTACATGGGAGGCTGAGGCAGGAGAATTGCAAGTTTGAGGCCAGCCTTAGCAATTTAGCAAGATTCTTAGCAACTTAGTGAGACCCTATTTCAAAATAAGAAGTAAAAGGGCCAAGGGTGTACAGCTTAGAGGTAGAATGCCCCTGGGTTCAATTCCCAGCAGATATGTCACTCAGAAAATGAGAGGGCAGGCAGTAGCTGGATGTTGATATAGAATGCAGTTAAGAAGGTAATAGATGCATAGTAAAATTAGCATAGATCACAATGAGTAGAAGGAGAATAGAGAAACTTATGTAAGCTGCTGGGACAGGTAGACAACTAGAAAACTAGAAATGTCATTCTCAGTGTTAAAATCTTAAAAGGAGCAGTGGTTCTGAGGCAGGTGTGGACCTGCTTTAGGACATGCATATTTGATCCCCCTGGGTAACCATTTCCAGCACACTGCTGCAAACTGAGGAACCTGTGGAAGGGAGCTGATAGAGAATAGGTCCCTAATGATGTTTCAGTGTAGGTCCATGGAAAGAAGAACTGATTATTTTGCCTAAGAGAGAACTATTCCATTATAAATCCACTTTTCTGTACAACTGCATCAACTTCACTTCTACATATAAGCTAACCTTTGATTTTATTTCTTTGGCTTAACATAACCATAAGCATGATGCATTTTAGTCACTCTAATTTAGTATTTCATGTGCTATTAAAATTATCACAATTTTCACTTTTTAATCACAGTTTTTAAGTGTGAATTTCTATGTAGTGTAATGGAATATGCCTGTCGTCCCAATACTTTGGAGGCTGAGACAGGATGGTCTCACTTTTGAGGACAGCCTGGGGGTATAGCTTGGTAGAATGCCCCTGAGTTCAAATAGTTCAATGCTCACTAACACACACACACACACACACACACACACACACACACACACACATCCTATATTCTCTATTCCACACTCAGGTTCTGATTTCTTGTTGTAAAAAATGGATTTTTTCTTTGCTGGCATTATTTACACCCCTCATTGAATAATATGTCTTGCATACCATTTTGCCCTCTAGGGCCTAAAGTAGATCTTGACGAGGGAAAATATATAATGTCTCTGTTTTCTGAGCATAATACCTGAAACTCTCTAATTCTGTTTCTGCAATTATCAGCATTAACTACTTTAGTCTGCATTTCTTTTTTCCTATACACCACTAGCAGTTTCCTTTACTTCATAGTGAAGCACTGATGTCTTGCTTGAATTATAACCTTGCTTGAAGTATTACCTGTTTGATACAACCTAGTAAGTACTATGAGCTTACTGATTAACTCAAATTATCCGTTAAGTCCTGCAACCGGATCTGCCTCCTCATGCATGTAATATCCAAACGACTGGATTGGGTTCAAAGTAGGAGTACATCTCTCCCTGCCAAATCCTCCTTAATTAGTACAGGCTTGGTCATAGCTTGTGGGTTTAGAAGACAGTTCCAGCTGCTATCATACTGTTTATGAAAAATCCTCCCTGGGACATTTTATGTATGGATGAATCCATTTCCTTGATATCCTGCTTAAAACCTATAAAGAAGCCAATCTGGAGGTGACTGATTCTGTATTTTCTTCTATTTCTGTTTTTATTTGACTAAGTGAACAAGTGTTGAGAATGCTGTATAGATACAGTAACAGTTATCTCTTTCAAAGTTCTAAACTTTGTAATTGAAGACACTCATTTTAATTCTGAAGCTGAAGCACATTTTCCGGCCAACCACTTACTCCACTTTCATTTAGGCTAAGAATTGTGTTCCTTATATCAATATATTTATTTGAGAATGCTTATACAAGGCGGGTCCTATTTGTCAGATAACCCCACACCAAAGTAGTTGCCTTGGCTAACATTCTTACTGCTGTAATCCAATAAACCTGACCACACAATTTAGAGAAAGGGAAATTTATTTGTTCACAGTTTTTGGAGATTTCAATTTCAGTCCACATTAGGCAAGGTTTGTGGAGCTCAGGGCATGGCAGTGGGAAGCAGAGAGAGGGAGAGAGCAAGCCTCTGCTCTCACATTGTAGAAGCTGGAAGCCAGAGAGTGAGAGGCAGCAGAGGGAGGAGATTCCTTGCATAAACCCCAAGGTCACATCCCTAGGGATTTCCTCTTTAGCAACCAAGCCCCAATTCTAACATTTTACCTTGTTTCCATGAGAGCCAGGGAGACATACTAAACCCATACCATTACAGTAGTCCTTAGTAAGATGACTGTGTAAAGAACATTGCTTCACAAATGATGGTAATGCTATTTAGCAATTACAAAGTCTGAAGCCAGAATTAGGGACAGCCGTGACTAGTAAGGATGTTGATGTTTCTAATAAAGGAATGGATCCAAGATCAGTTCTAACCAAGGTTGATTCTAACCAATTTTTCCAAATTAGTTTTCAGAGAAGATCTGGACATTTGAAGTGGAGATATACAAAGTTTTTAGGATTATATTTTTCAGCAGGAATATATTCAAACTCTGAGTATACTGTATATAGTTAACGCATTTACAGTTAGCAAAGCAATGTTCTTTTGCTAATAAATTTCTTTAGGAAAAGTAATAGCCCTAAATTATTGTATTATCTCTAGTACCTTGTGCAGATGCTGACATGAAGTACATATTAAATAAACCTACTACTCCCAAAGTAAACAATACACTGACAAAAGAAAGAGTAAGTATGAGTCAATGTTGATCAGTATGTATTTGCTGAACATTTTGCTAAGTGTAGTACTTTTCATTTTGCTAAGTGAAAAACTTAGTCATTACTCATGATCTAAGATCTTTCATTTTTCCTTGAAAATTGAATGAAACATGGAGAAAGAAGAGAGAGGAATGAAGAACTGGAGGGATGTAGTCGTGGAAGAAAAACATGATGACTGGGCACAGTGGAGCATACCTGGAATCCCAGTACTTGGAAAACAGAAACAGGAGGATCACAGACTGGAGGCCAGCCTCAACAATTTAGCTAGACCTTCTGCAACTTAGCAAGACCCAGTTTCAAAGTAAAATAAATAAATAAATAAATAAATAAACTACAGGTAGAAATATGCAGAATGAAGCAGGTAGAATGACCATGGGCTCAGCTCAATTTCCAGTGTCTCTTCCAAAAAAACAACAACCTCAGAAAAAACTAAAACGCATACACACAAAACCAAAAAAAAAAAAAATAGATAAATAGATTGAAAATGTACAATAAGCAAGAGTGATGGCAACACAGTGATGATATGCAAAGGAAATAAGCAACCTAGTGAATGCTAAAGAGATGGGAGGATGTTGCAAAAGAAGGATAAAAAAATGCAAGTGGACAAGGAAAGCATAGAGGAATAACAAAGAAAGCAGTAAGGGCAAATTAGAGTAGAAAGGAGGACCAAAGGGAATAGAACATGGTAAAATGTTCCTATATCTGCTGTAATTAATTCATTGTAGTAGATGATAGGTGCTCTTCCTCTAATAGGTTTAGTAGTAACTGACTTGAAATTATTAAGTATGCCGTTTTGAGATTTATCTTAGGATAAATTGATGGCCAAATGAAGAAACAATGACTGCAGAATAATAATGGTCAAAAATTAAAAGGGCAAATTCCTGACAGAAACCTGCTGCAGTAACAATTACTGTGTTATATAACAAACACAGAACTTCCATTAACTCCAATTTAAATCAAACTGACAGGTTTCACTAAGAATTTGTTATGAGTACTAAGTATTTTGTAAAATTGCATAAGAAATGAATCTTCCATTATAGAATAGCAATCATAGACTTAAAATAAAACAGGTGCCAGTTTTGTTTTGTTTTCCACTGGGGGAGACACAGTTATAAAATAGGAATTTATTTATAATCATGCAATTTATAAATATACATGGTCTCTGTCTCTTATGGGGACACACACACACCACACATACACACACACACACACACACACACACAAACACACACAACTATTATATCTGGCTGGTCTTAATGGTCGGTACACTTTGCAACTGTCATTACCACCCTCATGTTTTTCTCTGTGACTAACTTCCCACTATCAGAATGTAATGAGATCTAGTAAGAAAAAGAGAAACTTCCATAAACTTGTCTTCCGCATCCCTTATCAAAATCTATCCTGAATATTTTAATTATTAGAGCGAGCCTCTGTATCTAGAGTGCAACAATCACTATTCACCATTACTGTGCCTTGAAAGCTATGTCACTTGAGTACAGCCTTAAAAACATCATTGTGCCTTAAAAACAATGTGCCTTAAAAACAGTGTCACATCAATCCACCTAGCATTGCTTATTTGTATAGCCTTGGACTGCAAGTGTAGTACAAATCAGTCTCAGGTATAGTCTTGATCTATGTGGATCTAAGTACTTCTTCTGCATGTTCAGAAATTCTGAAATGCAAAATTGTCTAGTGAAAACGAAACGCAAGAAATCTAGGTCATTATCTTTAGTACATTGTTATTTCGGAATATGCTAAAGCATGTGCAATGAGTCGTTCATTAATATCAGGGATTGACAGAGTCTGGAAATGTGCCTAGAAATCAAAATCTATCATAATGCCATTAAAAGAATAAGGATCAGAAAAAAAAAATTGCTGTTGTGTTGAGAAAAGTAAATGGTGTTTATTATCATTTGCTGAACCTTTATTTGAAATATTCTATAATTATAAAATGATTGACATGCAAATAATTACCATGATATTAGGGTAAAATTCACAAGTTAATTTATATTTATCTGACCTAAATCAAGACAATGGAATCAGGCAGCAAATATTCCTAAATGCGTACATTGAGAGGAGTGCATTTATTTTTGTTTTTTAGGATTTGATTGAGTTCCCCAAATAGCCAGTAGGTTGCTTTAGACTGACAGGAAGTTCTGTGGTTGTTATATAATGCAGTTCAGAAGGAAGTTAATGACATAACAAGCCAAACCTGTACCTTAGTTCACATTATCCTTGCACATTCTGAAAATAAACAAGTCTTCATCATTATTTTTAGTAGATAATTACAGAAGATATAAAGACAAATTGTAAAGCGTTTCTGACTAAAAATTAATTGTTCCTGGTAGTTATCTCAATAATACAGAAAAATGCCTTCCATATTTTGCCCTCTCTTCTTCCCCCTATCTTTTCCTATAATTTTAAACTAAGTTACCCTCTGTTTTCTCCTCTTTCTATCATTGAGTCTTTATCACATGATTCTCAAACTCTCAAAATGTCTCATTGGTTTTCATCATGTCTGGGTACTTCTTATTTTTAAAATCTCCTCAGTATCCATTTCTTCTCAAGAGTCCTACAGACTTAAAAAGTATTAGACTACATCATGCATTATCAAAAGGTAATATTGTTCGCAATGGGACTGTTTGGTTCTTGAAAAGAAAAAATAGTCTTTGATATTTAAAGCTTAACACTACATGACAAAATCATCCTTCAAAATATCATATCATGAAAGATGAAATGTGATTAGGAACAGAAAAAGGAAAGAAAATAAAAAGTGTCTGAAATGGATCCTTATGGAGAGGACAATGATAATAAAAAGATTTGGAAACACATAATGGATCATCTTCCCAGGAGCCTCCATGTATTGTTAAAGCTCTATGTCAATAACTATATATATATAGTTATTGAGATAATTACTTCAACACTCACTGAGTTCTCCTTAGGAAATCCTCCCCTCCTTTTAGATACAGCTGAGATGTTAACTCTGTTTATGCTTCCATGGATACATTCATTTCATTCATTGTATCTGCACTTGAATTTTAAATACATTTAGCATGAAATGCATTGAATGTGTATGTTCTTCCCCAAATTTATACCTATTCTCAGTATGACAATATCTGGAGGTAGAGCCCTTGAGAGGTAATTAGGTCATGAGAGTTGAGCCCTCCTGAATGAGTCTAATACGCATATAAGAGGAATAAGAGGACAAATAACTATCAAGCTCTATCTTCACCCAAAGTAACATAATGACCTGTGACCCTTTGCCACCCAAAAGACGGCTCTCACCAGAACCCTACTAAAGCTTGCAAACTGATCATCAAATTCTATTTTCTAGAATTGTTAAAAATAAAATTGTATTGCTTATAAACCACTGAGGCCATGGTATTTTGTTAAAGCAGCACAAACTAAGACATGTCATTACTGTATATATAAATATTTTTTATATATTGTTCTTATTATAATTTAAATGTCTTAATATTTAGGTTCATAGTTTATTCATCTTTGTAATCCCTAGTTGTAGGAAGTTGTTATCAGATTAGGCAAAGTAGTTTAAAGATTAAGCAAATAAATCCTTTTAATAGAGACATATCAACTGAAATTTGATGATTTGATGTGGAAGAGGAATAGGTAAATCTCTGCATACCTAATATAAAACAGAATTATCAAAATAAAATAGAGGTTTTCAAAACAGAAAAATGAACTGTGTTTTACAAATTCTATGGGCATCTTAGTGCTCTGCACAATAAGTATAAAAATAAGACTATGTAGATTATGACAGAAATTCTAGATAAAAAAGTATAACCTATATCTGTAGCTATTTATCTGTATCTATTTATATATCTTATCAATTGACTAACCTGTACTTATTTAACATAGTAAATATAAATTGACCATAGAACCACATTAAGTATTAATTAACTGCATATCTATATATCTATAATAAATATAATTTCATTATGTATCTACATATGTATATATGTTTATAATAAATAATGTCTTATAATAGGTTATATTCCATAATTATGAAATATATTATATTTATTAGTTATTAAATAAGTTTTATAATTTTAGAAGAAATTTAACTTAAAGGAGATATTACTTTATCTCCTGAGTGTTAATGAAATCAATAAGCGAATATATTAATATGTGGTTGAATTCTATTTCTAGCTGCTAAAGTCTTTCTGTGATACTAATTTGTAAGTACATCTTAAAAATATCAAAACCATCAACAATAATTTTAAAAAGTCAAGGGGTAGTTTAAGATACCAACAAAAATACTTTTTATATTTACTTAAATCACAAAGGAAGACAGATGTAATTATAAAAGTCAATGAATACATTTATATGAAAGCAAAATAATATAAATGTTAAAAATAATTAAAATGCAAAATTGAATATAGCAAGATATGGAGGCCCTTTAAAAATACTCCTTATACTGGCATATTTTATTGAATGAATTTGATGATAAAACTACAGAAATCAAGATGTGTAGGGGAAAAAAAAAGAAAGAAAGAATAGAAAATTGCTTAAGGTTTATGTCAGATACTATGGTATTGGATATGTTTCTGTCTGGATAATATATTCATATTTTAAGATATTGTTTAATTTCTGGCATAAGCACACATAGCATTTATACTTCTTAATAAAATTTTAAAAAATCTTTGTCTAGTTGAAAATAATATAAATGCCCTTTTTAGACTGAAAAGGAAAAAGTTCATCATGCACTTTAGCACAGTGGAATTCTAGGTAAATCAGGGTTAGAGATCAAATAAATATACTTAGAACAGTTAGTTCAATTAGCATTCTCAGTAGGCTACTTTCTTCCTTGTTGAATTAACAATTCCAAAGATCACCTCAAATCTTTTGCATTTGTTAAGAATTGCACTTACCAGATATACAAAATGTTCTTCTGTCTTGATAATTAACACATTTCTTGGTAGAAGCTCAGTAAGTAAAAACAGTTTCTTCTTTTATTGTGCTATGGACTTCTCAACAGGATGTCCCTCCCTGCCCACCCTAATTAAGAAAACTGGCATATGATACTTTCTGCAGATGGATCAACAGCAGGGGCTGCATAGATTTCCTTCATGGGCTTAATAGTTCTATCAGCAGCCCACATTATTTGAAAATCTGTAGTGTTTTCTATACTCCATAGGCCTTCCTGGGCTCCAAGGTTCCTGCCAATGCTTCTTCCAAATTACTAGTCAGATTCCTCTCAAGGTTCTCCAGAACACTCTTTACATGACAGGATTTTTTCTAACATTGCTTTCTCTCTTTCTCCTGGCTCCCACAAACTGTGTTGCTCTTGCCAAGGGACAATTTCTGCCATTTTAACAGTCACATATCAAAAGTAGAACATTAGTGGCTGCTGGGTTGAAGAAAATGGATATTTCTCCCTTCCTTCCTTCCTTCCTTCCTTCCTTCCTTCCTTCCTTCCTTCCTTCCTTCCTTCCTTCCTTCCATCACTCTTTTTCTTCCTTTCTTCTTCTCCTTTAGATATGACTAATGCACCTCCACCTTTTTTTGTTTGTTTGTTTTTTAAGAGGGAAATCTCCTAACACTGGTCAAAGATGGTTTCTGTTGAGTAAGTAGAGGTACTAATGATGTCATGCTTGGATCACACCAATATTGTCACTGTGGCACTAAAAGTCAATCTCTGATATAAAAATAAATTGAGAAAAAGACACATAAAAAGTGATTATTGTTATTCTTCATTTTCATAATAAAAACCCTTTAGAAACTCTTGAGTTTCTTTCCTGCATACTATGTATAATGATTCATTCTATTTTCAGTTATGGTAGGGGAAAATAAGATTTTGGAATAAATATCAGGCAGAGATATCACTTGCAAAAGTATAACTTATTTTAATTAGTAAAGAAGAAGCCTCTTAATTCTCACAAACTCAAGGAGGGCCAAAAAACTGAGCTTGGAGGGTAAGCAGCCAAGGAAGAATATCCAAACAACACATAGTTGATGATATGGTGTGTCAACCAGCTATTCAAGTCAGAACCTTGATACCAGCACTGGGATCCTGAGACTTTGAAGATGAATATCTTCAAAAATAAATTGAACCAGGTGAAATTTTCAGCTGGAAGTTGCTCCATTTTGTCTCTATATACTGCCATCTTTCAAAGAAAGAGGGTTTACCTAGGACTGTACCCTGTCTTTTCATACCTCCAATGACTGGTTGATAGAGATACAAAGTCTGGCCCCTTATCTCATTTGGAAAACCTAAATTGCTATCCCAGCCCTTGTGTGTCCCAGGGGAAAGCAAGTGAGAATTTTATGGGATCTCAGCTTTCACTCTCTTAAAAGTATATTTTCAGAAAGCACTCCCCAGTAACCTCTGGCAGGTAAAATTCTGTCTCAGAATGTTTCTCAGGGAACCTCACCAAGAACATGAAAGGTTATTTTCAGACACCCCACTGATGAAACCCTGTTTAGAGACAGGACGATGTAACAGCACAACTTGCAGCAATGCACTCCTGAAACAGCCACAAACACGCCAAAGATGTTTTCACCCTTTTGACTAAAAAATGCGACTGTATGTCACTCATATTCTCATGTTGTTAACTTTCAAATAAAAGGTCACACTCAAATTGTAGATATTTTGTAGCCTATTTCCTTAGGCAGGCATTGGTAGCAGCCACACATTGTAGCTTTAAATATACTTCCTTTACTAAGAAATTAACTCTAATATAAATCTTTCCTCTAGGCACAAACAAGAAATTTGATTTCCTAATCTCCTTCCCATTACTGGTACAGATTTATGATCTTCGCTGAACCAGTTGCATAGAACCAGAAAGAGTCTTTTCATTTTAAAATAAAATATAATAAAATTTTAAATTATAAACATTTAAAATACATTTTGAAAAAAATCTCATTTATGAAATTGAGATTCTGACATGGTTTACTTTGTGTTATATTAACAATAATTTTGATAGAATAATTTTAGATTATTATTTGTATGAATTTCTGAATGCAATGAACTATTAAATTAAAGAAACTCTACCTGTCCATTATTTGGAGAGTTTTCTTTAAAACTATAGAAATTAAAAGCATTCACATGGAACAAGTTAGGGAAAATGGGATTTTGGTCCTTGACTTTTTAAAACCAATTTCTGTTTACTAAGTGAAATAAATCTCAAGTTTCTCCCAATTATAAAGTGGCACAGGTAATCCCCATTTAGCCAACTTCACAAAGTATCTTCAGCTTTTGTCTTATTTTCTAAAGAAAATATCACAAAACCACCCAAATTTCTCATGGGTACTCCTTCTGGTTGTTAATTCTATAGTCCAAGAGATTGGAATTGAATAAAAGGCCTTAAACCAAACTGTTAGCCAACTACATTTAAGTAAAGTCATAATTGAAGACACTTTATACTTTGGTATAATGGAAATCTTTATAGCATAATTTCTGTTTATGTCTCTGTTTCTCATTTCCACAGTTCTATGATGCCAGAGTATGCTGTTGAAATTAATGATGATAAACTTCAGGCAGAGCACTCATGTAAACAAGTCTTCAATTTGGCAGTCAACAAAAGATAGGATTTTTTTTTCAGGACAGGAGAAACCAGCACTCTACACAATAAAAGTCCAATTTTTGTAAGCAGCAAGATTGGCTTGCCACAGTGTTGGAGGATTAGCAACACATCTGTGACATGTTGCCAGCACCTCAGCATTGTCTCATCAGCTCCAGTCATCTTGGTCAATAGACTCTTCCCAGCTCCTGCCTTAATCACATTTATGTGTTTGAGTATGTTCTGACTGGGAAATTATTGTTATATTCAATAAACAATCATTTGACTTTGTATCTTCTCTGAAAGTCCAGACCCAAAATCTGTGCGATCCCAATAATTCAGCCCTGGGATTCAACATGGTTTCTTTATTGCCATAAATCAAGGGGTGATAACTGGACCCTGGTTTTATTCTTAGAACACAGAATTGTTTTCCTTCAAGTCAATCCAGTGTTTCAGAACTGGACTTATATGTGTTCTTCTTGCTTTTCTCCGTCACAAAGTAAGAGAGATAATTAGCTGTCTCTTATTTTGTCCTAACATAACTTTCTCTATTAAGACTACTTAATGGATATTTCTAATATGAAATACATACAATCCCAGTTTTTATACAGTATTTAAACATTATAATTTTACTGTGTATGCACTTTAGTTTCATGAGACAGGTGAGGAAAAAAATCCTCAGAGAAATCAAATAAGCAATCAAAGACTGTACTACTAATTGAGGAAGCCATTGATAATAATTTTGTATGTCTATAATTTCATTAATCATTGCAACATAAAGAAACTGCAATTTTATGATACCTCTTTTGCTTTATTAACTAGAATTCTTAATTTTAAAACTTATTTCACTAATTATTTACTTGCGATATATTTAAGACAGAAGTAATGCTTGAGTATATCCCTTTATTTCTCAGTGACAGAAGGTATGAATGACCTGGCATCATGCAAAAGTGACTAATGAGGCTTTCTCATTAATAATAATAATAATAATAATAATAATAATAATAATAGTAATAGTAATAGTAATAATTTTGGAATTTATCATACTTCATTAATTATTAATTTCAAATAATTTTTAGTAGCTTCCACTTTTTTTTCTTTTCACTGCCATATCCTATCAACAGAAGCTCCTTCAAATTGTACTGAGTCCTTTTGACATGTTCCTGGTAGTATTTTAAAGCTTCCTTTATATAGGGGGGGGATAACAAGATGATACCAAGCAAATTTTACATATTTTGCACCACATTTGAATTTAGTCATAACTTTCAGGTCCCCTGATTATAGTAGGAAATACTATTGAGGACACCATGATCTGTTTGACAAGGTGCTCATTGCTACTAGAGTTGTCACTTCTTCCAGGACTTTTCATATATGAGGCTTGGGGATCATTAAGTATACAAAGGGGAAAATGTATGTGTGCATATTTTTTCATTATGAAGGCTGCATTGAAATGGTAATCACCATTGTAGAAATAGTAGATATAGAGAGGGTGATGTTTAGGGGAGGGATGCTCTTTCTTCTCCTCAACTGAGCACTTTTGCCAACTTCTTATAAGTCGATCTTTTGTATTTCAACCCACTCATTTGTAAAATGGGAAAAGTTATATTTCTTTTCATCTATATGACAGTAAGTGTTATGATGACACATTTAGAAGAATGTGAAAATGTTCCCAAAATAAAAATACTGCAGTCAGCTTTCAATCATCAGTAGGCAGCTTTTTCGTTAGTATATCTTAGCTTTCAAAATTATTGACAAGAAATCATTAAATTATTTGTGTTTTAAAGAATGCTTTCTGAAAATGACCTATAAAACAAAAGAAGAAACAGCTGTAAGGATTAAGAAGTTAGTAGCCAATGACTGTGGTTATAATAATCAAAGTGGGCACAGTCACTGGCATGTTGTTTGTTCAGAAACAAAGAGAATAATTAAGGTTCATATTGTATTCCATTGCAAAAAAGCAGAAGAGTTTTTCGTGCATCAGAACTGCAGCATAAGACTCAGGACCGATAAAGACCATTTTGAACAATGGGGCCATCAGCACAGGAGTGTTTGATGACATTTTTGTAGCATCCGTGATGAGACGGGTCATTCACCCGGTCTTCAACTATGTCACCCTCCCTGGGGTTTGGCGGAGGAACTTTGAAGCAACCCAATGAAGAACTGCTATTGACATTTTCTAAAAATAAGATGCCAGAAAGGAAAGTTTCAACAAACTTCTTCAATTTATTTCAACTCAATAAACATTTTTGAAGGCTCACTAATGTGCACTGTCTATGCTGCTCTCCGCATCTCTCCTATCTATTAAATGTTCATCCTGCTTTAGATCCCTGTCAGATCTGTTCTTCACTCTGCGGATATAAGAATCTTTTTCAAACACACTTCTGATAGGGTCACCCCCCCACCTAAAATCCCCAGGACAAAATCCAATAACTTTAGTAAAATACAAGATATCATTAACGATCTGTCCCCTCCGTCTCCTCACGTATCTCTTGCTTATCCCCATGCCACTGACATGCAAAGCTAGTTGTGTCTTCTGAAGTTATTCTTGTCTGAGTCTTTGATTCAAGGCTGATGCTACATCCTCTTCCTGAAACCGCCATTCTGTGTTGATTAGGTTAGAAACGAATTTGTCTTTATATAAATGACATGTTGCATTCTATAGACTCTTTCATGATTTTCAACCTTGCTTAAATATTTGTGTGATCTCTCCACTAAAATGCAAGTAAGTAGAGGCGAGGGGCTGGATCATAAGTTTATTTGTATAATCAATCAACCCTCTTTTCTGCAACATACTTAACCAATCTTTCAATATGTTAAGCAGTTGTTATTCCATCAAAGAAACCTTGGGTATCTCAAAGACATACACAGCATCTCTGTTTCTAGGTCTAGGGGATGGGAAAAAAAGAACATGTCTTAGTAGAAAACTGTGTAACTCTCTGAAAAGCAAACAATGAATGTGAAGCATGAAATAGATTACACAGAGTAGTTTTATATTTGTCAGGAAGGAGATTGATTAACTTTCAGAGTCTTCAAAGTGACAGTACATTATTTTATTGGTTTCTAGTATAAGGAAGATACTTAAATTTAAATTCAAGTAACAAAGTGATTCTGTAAAGAAATATGAATTGTACTTGCATTGACAGCCATTACATTTCCTCATTTCCTGCAAGGGTGTCAAGACCTCATCTGGGCCGTCTGTCTATTGATATCATTAAAAAACTACAAGAGCTAGAGAGGTATGTGACTTTCCAAATAGCTGGTAAGTAGAAGGAACTTAATAATGCCTCTGTTTCTGAACTCTTAAATCCACTGTGCATTTTACTAGAATAAGAATTTATGTCATGGTGAGGAACCCTTGTGTATATTATCTTTATAACAAATATTTGCTTTAACTGATATTTAGTTTTGGACTCAAAATTAGTCAAGGATATGCACACATACACAAGTGGTACTTGGATTGAACCCATGGGCATTCTTACTTGGAACTACACCCCTAGCACTTTTTATTTTTGTTTTGAAATAGGGTCTCATGAGGCTCCTGAGAGTCACTCTAAGTTGCTGATGCTGTTCAACAATCCTCTTGTCTCAGACTCCCATACAATGGGATTGTAGACGTGTGCCACCCTACTCAGCTTAAAAACAATTTTTATGTTTTTTGAAGTGAATTATGCTTTAGACCATCAATATAAGCAGCTTTGCAGTCTTATGAGAAGTAATCTATTTGATTGCTATGTGAAAAAGCATTGAGCAAGGTCAGTTTGTTACAAACAAAAGTAATAATGAGAGAATGGAGCAGCCACCTGTTCATATAAGAAAGTAGAATACATTTGAAATAAAATACAGATGAGAAATAAGAAGAAAGAAAATATGAAAAAGTTACAAGAAAAAAGAAACAAACATGGGGTATTATAATGCTCAATACTATTAATAAATGTTAAGTAGAAGGGATGAAAATTAAAGTGATGGTGATATATGCCATGATCTGAATGTGTCTGCCAAAGTTCATATTAGGTATGACAAAATTCAAAACTCACATTAAGTATGATATTGGAAGATGGAACCCATGGAGAGATGATGACATAATTAGGGTGAACACTCACGAATGGTATCATTGAACTTTTAAAATATGCCCAACAGAGGGCATTCTCCTCTTCTACCTCGTGAAGAAACAGGGAGGTCATCATCTAGAAGAAAGCAGGCCCCACCAGAGACTGGATCTGCCTGTGCCTTCATCTTGGACTTTCTAATTTCTAAAACTGTAAATAATTATTTTCTCTTGTTTATAAGCTATCCAGTTGGCATTTTGTTATAGCAACCTGCTTAGACTAAGTTGATATATAATGCTAAATCCAAAAAAATTATTTTTTGCACAGTGAAAAATAATAATTTAGTGATATATCAAGCCTTGAAAATTTTTGTGTGAAATTTTATCACTGTGTATAAAAGGCGAGTGTAGAATCCTTAAAGGACTTTTAAATTTTAAATTCATACACTTATTAGCTTGAAATGCAGAGATGCAGTTTGTTGTAGAAAGAGGACAAAACTGAAAGTCCTCTCAGATATACCCATTATATATATATATATATATGTATATATATATACATATATATATATATATATAATATCAAGAAAATAAGTCAATGTGATTGATATATGATATGATAAATATAATGAAAGTGACCTTTTAAATTTATAAAATATGTTCATGGTGACACAGATTATCAATATCAGCATATACTTTTTCTGAAGATGTTCTTTAATGTAAGCCCCTTCCTCTTTCAATAAACTATTAAACTTTATAAATTATGTGCATTTTATCCAGTTGTAAGTTATTCCTCTGTCTTATTTCTTTTTTTTTTTGCGGTTCTTAGGGATTGAACTCAGAGGCGTTCTACCTCCGAGCTATACCCCCAGCCCTATTTTTTACTCTTTATTTCGAAACCGGGTCTCACTAAGTTGCGGAATGCCTCACTAGGTAGCTGAGGCTGGCCGCGAACCCGGATCCTCCGGTCTCAGCCTCCCGAATGCTGGGATTACAAGCGTGCGCCACCACGCCCGGCTTCCTCTGTCTTATTTCTATCATGAATAAAATAGCTTATACAACAAATATTATTCTATATTGTTTCTCATTTAGGATATTGTGCCTGTCCCTTTACTAGGCAAAGTAGTTGGTAAACTTAGAGTTACTCTCTCCTTTCCATTATGTGTGTGTGTGTGTGTGTGTGTGTGTGTGTGTGTGTGTGTGTGGTATGCTAGTGATTGAACCCAGGGGGCATTCTACCTCTGAGCTACACCCCCAGCCATATTTTTATTTTTTTGTTTTGAAACAGGGTCTCACTAAGTTGCTAAAGGCCTGGTTAAGTTGCTTATGCTGGCCTGAAAACTGTGATCCTATTATATCAGCCTTCCAAGTAGTGAGATTACAGGCATGCACTACCATGCCTGGCTCACACACCATATCTTAAAGTAACAATTCTCCTTAGCTCCTTTTCAGTGAAGCTTAATAATGTCCCTAATGGGAAGCAATTTCTCCTAATAGGAGTATGTTTTACTCACTACCCTGCATTACTGGGTAATATTAAAAATCTTATGCATTTGAAATAATAATTACTCTTTGTTTATTATATGTCAGAAAATTAATGAAAATTAGATATTTTCAATATTAGAGTCAATGTTGTGTACCTCATAATGAATTTCCCAAACTTAATTCATAAAATATTGAAAGCCTGAGGTAAACTTTCACATTATGAATTCCCTTTGCAAGATCTACTTCATTTTAAACCAGGTTTTAAGATTTAGCAGATATAAAAATTCACGAATCCTCACAGGCATAAGGCAAATTTTACAGTATTCAAAAAATAAGAAGTTGTATTTGAGGTGTTAAAAGAATACAAAATATTAAGACATATTTTTCCATGAATGTACAAAAGTACCTGTTTTTAAAGAGATAGATTCAATACTATGTATATTATGATATTTTTATTTTATGCACTGAAATCGATTAAAGAAAAATTAATAAGTGACACATTTACCAAAGCCATAATAAAAAATTTGGCCTTTTTATTAACATGGATTTTTTTCAAAATTTGAGTATATATAATGATTATAAGTGAAATGTGTTATCTACTACATTTAAACAAGATAATCTATCAAAAATTTCATCAGTCATGTAACATTATCTAAGAAATTTATTTTTTATAAAGTTTTCATAAAGACAGGTATTTTATGTTATATTGAGATATTTTCCAAATAATATGAACATTTAATTTGATGCATAATCATTTAATATCATACTGTAACCTCTGGAGACAGCTTTATCCAGACTAGTGTTTCTGATATATTGGTTCACTAGCATATCAGCATTACCTAGAAAGTTACTAATACATGACAAGAATTATTAGTAAATATTAGTAGAATGAATACAACATTGATTAGAATAGATAGATACTGCTTAATAAGCAAATTAATTTTCACATGTAATTTTTAAATTATTTATCTGACAAGCAAAAAACATGATCATTGCCTTCAAAGTTCTAATATTTTATAACTTTAAATATAACACAAATGGAGACTCCAATATTTTGCACGCTAAAGGTTATCAATATTCAGTCAAGAGGCCAAAATAGACTCAACCACTGATCCAGGACAAGGACCAGAATCAATAGATTTATAACATCTTCCAGGTCTCAGGTTGCTTTTACCAGCACCCAAAGACCAACAGCAACCTCATACCCATTGTCCAGTCATCCTCTGCTACACAGAAGATTTTAGCCACCTATTTTATCCCATAGATCCTGTTCCCATATTTGGTATACCCGCAATTCTGATAGTCTTTTTTCAACTGATCAGCTTCCCTCTACAAATGTCTCTGCATCAGTCTTAGGAATCTTATTTTCCATTATAAATGAAATACTATGAGTCATTTCTTAAAACATCCTACTTTACCTATCTGCGATTATTAACTTTAGAAAAATTGCTGCTAATTTGGCTGTGTGGTGAAAGTAGGATTTGACTGCTGTTAGGTACTTTGAAATTAGCAATACCATAAAATGGAGACTTCACAATTAAATTATTGTTGATTGAGAGAGAAGTATAAGAGATACTGCTAAAATAACCTTTCTCACTATTTAGTCTCCAATCCTAGGTTTCCAATCAATTTATTGCATTTTCTTAATGCTCCTTTGGCTTGTTGCACAGTTGTTAGTCATCATCTTGGGAACTCCTGTTTTTTATCTTTATTGGGTCAGATCTCTCTGACACAAGTCAGGTCATAAAAAGAGAAATCACTGTAATGATTTCAGTGAGAGTAACATCATCAGGAATTAGATACACAAGTGACAGAAAAGGTGAAGATCTACCTTGAAGAGGAAGCAAGCAGCATCTAACAAAATTCACAAACTTCTGCCACTTCCTTCTGATGATCTGATAATGGACGGAAAGTGTTCTATTTATGCTCAGGAGTCCAGGAATTCCAGGAGCAACTAGAACCTGGCTTAGTAGAACCTGGTTTAATAGGGAATAAGGAGCTTCCCTATAGAAACTGTGATCATAGAGGAAGGAAGCATCTTGAAGAATTTAGCACTACAAAAGGGGAGAGAGGAAGAGAGAGAGAGAGAGAGAGAGAGAGAGAGAGAGAGAGAGAGAGAGAGAGAGAGAGAACACAAGGAAATAGGCCAATGCAATTATACCAGGAAGAAAAGTTATAGATTGAATATCATATTTTCTTAATTATGTGGCTAACACTCAACTTTACTTATTTAAAATAACTAATTTCTAATATAAAGAACACTGCTGAAAATGAGCCCCAAAGGTCAAAAGAATTGAAAAAACATCCTAAAATTATTCAACATATATATTATTAAAATTCTATGCAGAGCTATAGAATTCTATGTACACATTTTATATTATTTGTCACTATTTTATGAACAAATTATCTAAGATCAAAAATATGATTATCAAGAAAAAAATTATCAAGAATCAAAATATGATTTGATTTTACTGATAATAGCAAAGAATATAAGATTGTTTAACTAAACAATGTGCATGTATGAAGTAGCATCTGTACACAGTATGCAATATTTGGTTTTAAAAGTCCCTGAAATGAGCAATGGGGACTTAAATTGATATCTAACATAGCAATCATTAATAATAATTATTTTTAAATGGCTCATTATAACTTAGAATTCAAGATTGCAGATTACTAATAAGAGATCATTAATTCAAATTTATTCCAGGGTTGGGTGACTTTCTTGATGTGTTGGGTAAATACACATCTTAAATATATCAAGACTAGGTAAAACACCTGATTTTTTATAAAGAGGAAAGATAAAAGCAAAGTTGGTAATAACACACTTTTACTGATGTTAAATAAATGTATTTTAATCATCTGTAGTGCAGAAAATAGAAGAATTTTGAGTCCTTGAAAAAAAAAAAAAAAAAAAAAAACAAGTCCCAGGTTTTGGATTGGCAATATTTTGTTTTGTCACTAATGCACACATTTGTCATTGTACTATTTTCCCACTAATGTTAAATGTATGTTTATACACATACAAATGCATACAACCCCACATACATATAACTTAATATAAATACCATTTAATAAAAGAATGTATAACTCCATAAAAGCAAGAAAGAGCAACATCTGAAAACATACCTCTATTTATGAAACTGCCATTTAATCATGCTTGCTTTTCTCGTTTAACTGTGGATGAGAAAAATCTTCATGATTGTATTGATAACAGGTTAGCACTTGTGATTTTTCTAGTATAGTGGATAGAATTTTGGATCAAGTCAGAAGGCCACATTTGAGTTAAACCTCTCTTGTTTACTAATCTTGGTAGTGACATACACCAATTCCATTTCTGTTAAACAGAAAAAAAATATATTATTTCTGATTCAAAAAGTTGTGTAAAATGAATATATATATATATTCTATATATATATATATATATATAAGTATATCATGAAGTATACAATTTAATGCACCAGTTATTGTTTCCCATCATAGTATTTATTACGGATGTATGTCAGTTTAGAAAATCTATTTACTAAGGCATAGAGTGCCACATTTGGCCTGACAAATAATCAGCCTTGCTACCAGAAAGAATGAGATAAACCTTTCCTTAAAATTTAATTTTTCATATGTGAGTGAGTCTCAATTCCTTTGTCAGTAATATGGATTCATTTTTTGGGAGGAGGGTATTAGGAATTGAATCCAGGGGCTTCTTCCTATATATAACCACATCCCTTTTCATTTTTTTTTTTTGTTTTTGAAACAGTGTCTTGCTAGGTTGCTGAGAATCTCACTATGTTGCTGAGGCTATCCTGGAACCTGCAATCCTTCTTGTCTCAGCCTCCTATATACTGGAATTATAGGAATGTGCTGAAATTTATATTGAATAAAGAATAGATGACAAATGGTTTATACATGTTCCTTAAATCTACCAAAATTGGGCAAAAAATTTGGCATGTGTGCATATTTTTAAATATTAAGAAACACACATTTATAAATTAGTAGAAAGCAAAGCAAAGAATTTAGATAATTTATTAAGACATGTATTGGCTGAACTTTTCTGTGATGCCAGATTAGGGTTATTATATCTATTAGATGACAAAATATAGTTTTTGTCTATAATACTGAATAAACCATAGTTGAATATATTTCCACTGCATTTTAAAATGCTACTTTTATATACTAATGTTATACTCTATAAAATATAACTATTAAATTATTTTGTACATATATGCAATTGTGACTTTGGGTACATATACACATTATTAGAAATGATAATTTTGAATAGGTGTTTTTTACTAAAAGCTTATTTTAAAAAGCATTTCATATTTAACATTTTCTCTATTTTTTTCTGAACATGTCTTGATTTTGTGTTTATTTCTAAGACGCAATTATGCTATATATGAATCTATCTTCTTTTGGTTCTTTCAAGATATTCTATTATCCTCTGGATTCTTTAATTTCTAATATAGAATCTGCCATTACTCTTTGAAAGTAATATGTCTAAGCTGTGTGCAGGTTTGGTATTTCTCTGCATCTTTCTCATCAGGATTTGCAACATTTTCTGAATGTGAAAATTAATGTATTCGACCAATGTTGAAGTAATCTTAGTTCAGTTTCTCTTAAGAATTCCTTCCACATTTTCCTCTATCCTTCTCAGACTCGAATTTTACTTATAGTACATCTTTGCATGCAATCCATTTTGATTTTATATTTTTCTTTCTAATTTTTCCTCCTTGTTTCATTTTGGTAATTTTTAGTTTTTGCATGTTCTACAAAAAGGCAAAGTCAATATTTCCCATTGATTAAACTCTTCTTCCTCTGAATAATCTATTACCTTTATACATTTTGTTATAATGTATATTTATTTTTTGATTCTACTTTATTCTTTTTCACACTTTCCAAATAGCTAATAAACTTCTCCACAATAAAATCTGCGTAATCCATCATTTTCATAATATTTTAATCATAATTATTTAAAGTTTAGGTCTTCTCACTATTATATTGGGATTAGTTATAGGTCTATTTCAATTGTCTGGCTTCATTTTCTTGAGCATTTATTATACAATACTATATCATTGTTTGCTTTGTTGGATTTTCTCGTATTTAGTATTATGAAATGACTGTAAATTACTCAAATATACTTACATTTCTCCATGTATTATTCCCCTTTTCTTTACCAAATAGTTAATATGGGGATTGATTACTTCACCCTGAACAAGATTTGAGCTAGACTGATGATATAATAGGATTTTTATTTTTATATCACTCCTGAAATTTGTATTTCATGGTCTTTGATTAGAGAATAATAAATAGCCCTTTCTTAAACCTTGAAGACCATGGAAAGTTTATTTTTTATTCTTTCAGGATTTTAATTTTAATTCTTTACCTCAGAGTGTAATACAAAAGAGACTAATTTGCATGTTTTCAAAACTTCAAGTTCTCACAGTTTTCCTATAGCAACACCCAGATATATGCTGGCTTATTTAACACCCAATACCCAATATCAGCCTCCTGCCAGGTCTGAATTCTCCACTTGTAGCTGCACCCAGAGTTAGTAATAGTCACTATGGAGAAAGCAATTATGCATATTTAATTTTACGTTGCCAACTCCTATAAGATTTTCAGCATTTGACTTTTTCTTTTCAAGACTTTTTGCTGTGGTAAATTTTGGTCCTAATTTTTATGAGACTGCAGGAAGCTTCATTACACCATTTATTAGTATATATTTTCAATATTAATAAAATATCAACATGCAGCTTCAGCGTACTTCAAAAAATCATTGATGGGGGTTAGGGAAGAAACTGGGCTCTTATATGGGCCTTTTGCCATTCCAGTCAGATTTAAGTACAAAGTTTGTTCCATGGTCTCTGTTTAACTGCAATAATCTTCTGCCCATGTCCTGGTTCATCCTTAGGGAAGAGTGAAATGAAAGCCAAAAGATGACTGTCTACTTAACATTAAATCATTTTATTCCCTCTAGCACCATAATCCATTTAATCTTTGCTGCTTAAATAGCTCTCTGAAGTCTTTAGAAATGAATTTTGTAATTTATTCTGATTTTTTCTATTTGTAGTCATTGGTAACACTGGCCATTCAAAGTCTATTATATTCTAGCCAGAAATAGGATTCAACTTTATTTATAACTTGATAATTCTAAAGCATTAAATATGTGTGTATAGTAAAGAAGTTTGCCTTTCGCAATGAAAGGATGGGGCTTTCCGCTTGGCTTCTGGAAGGTAATCTCTCTTACCTGGTGAGAGTGTCTTTTACTTACATAGGCACTGGCCATTTTTCAGAGAAACTCAGAAAGAGTAGGCCACATTCAAAAGGATTAGGAGAGGAACTTATCATATCAGAAAGATGTTTACTAAGGGTAGGGAATTTGGGTCATGTGGTATTAGTCAGTCTTGAGGCTGAGATTAAACTCATGGCTAATAAATAATGCCTATTTGATGAAGTCTCAATAAAAATTCTGTAGAGATCCGGGAATAAATCTATCCATCTGCAGCTAACTCATTATATACACAAAATATACATTGCAGAAAGAATAACCTCTTAAATAAATGCTGCTAAGAACACTGGGTATCCTCACCCAGAAGAAATAAATTTGACCCTTGTATTTCACCCTATATAAAAATCAATTCAAGATACTTAAAATTTTAAATTTCAGACTGAATAATGAAAACATAAGGGAAATATTTCAAGATATCAGCATAAGCAACGATTTTCTAGATTGGTATTCAAAAGCTCAGAGAATAAAATGAAAAATTGACAAATGGTATTATAGTCAACTAAAATATTCTATGTAATGAAGGAAGCAGTCAATAGAGAGATAAAGCACAAAATTAAATGTTTAATAACATTTAATTTATCTGACAAATGGGTTAATATCCAGAATATACAGGGAAATACTTAACAACAAAAACCAAGAAATCTAAAAAAGTAAAATAAAATAGACAAATGATTTGGACAGACATTTTTCAAAAGCAGAATACCAAAAAGATACCTGCATGACCAAGTTTATTGAAGCTTTATTCATGGGAGCTAAGAAATGGAATCAGCAAATGAAAACAGATTTGTGTGGAAACTGTGTCCTCTAACTTCTTAAATGTCAAAAATATCTCAATATACCTTGATATTATTAATTTTTTTCTGATGGAGTGAAGATGTTCTTAGAAAAATGCCCATAAATTCCACTGATATTTATACAATTCAAGGAACCTTTTCCACAGATAATCATTTTAATATAGAGCCAAGACAAATATCCATCAATAGGAAAAATAATAAATCAATGTTAATTAGTGCATAACAGAATGTTTTGCATCCATTAAAATAAACTGATTAGTTTTAAATATAGAATACATATTTGTCTTTAAGTAATTTTATGTTAAACAAAAATATTTTTAAAATCTTCAAAATGATTTGTTTTAGCAGGGCAAAGTACTATTATGTCCTTGATTTAAGAGTTCACTAGTTTCCACAATGGCTTGGTGGCCATGTGCCTCAAAGCTATGAATGAGACAAGATTAATACTTTCTATAAAGGATGATTCATGAATAATATAAGCATTCCACTTGGACAGCAATTAACTTGAAAGTGCTAAATACTAAGCATGTGTCACTACACTGAACATAAAGGATAAGCAACTCCCAAATTTTTAAAAGTGAGACATGCGATGTTTATCTCTTTCAAACATTAAACTTTACTGTGAGAGGAGTTGAACTTTGGTACAGTTTAAACTACTTTGACACCATGAAAGTATAGAAGCTAGTTTTCAAACATTTTGGTCTCATAAAACTTTGAATCCATTAAAACTTGTCAAGAACTCTAAAGAGTTTTTAGTATATTCATAATATGCATCAATATTAGTGTAATTAAAATAAATAAATCTTAAAATATTAATTTATTAGTTTATTTTGAAATATCAATAATAAAGCCATTATGTAGTCATATGTATTGATTTTATTAAAATTACAATTAAAGAGAAAAGTATTTTATTTTTGTAAATATCTTTATATCTTAGTTATATAGAAATAAAAAATCATGCTACTAAAATACTTCTCCATGCTGATTTAGATGAGAGAGAAAATATAATTCAATTTTAGCATGTAATCAGAAACATATTCATATAGATAATTCACTAAAGAAATTATGTACTTACAATAAAATATCACAAAAAATAAAAGCCCAAGACAGCATGCTAACATACCTTATTCCATTGAAATAAGGTATGAATAAGGTCCACAAGTTTAAGATTTATCTATACTGTACAAACTGAACACTACATGTGCTTCACTGAATAGTGTCCTCCTAAATTCATATAAACCCAGAACCTTAGAATGTGGAAGTTATTTGGAAGTTAGGACTTTGCAGATATAATTTGTTAAGATTATCACAGGAGAAGGGTTGATACCATGAAGGGTCCATAGGAGTTCTCAAGAGGAGAGAAAGTAGAACACAATTTAGAACTGGTGGGGTCCTTGGCTTGTGTGACAGAAAAGAATTTCAGCGTAGGCCAGTCAGAGACACAGACATAGATTTATTTGAGAAAACAAGAAATAGACAAGGGAGAATGTGAGCCATCTACAGAGTGAGAGATGCTTTTGGGGGTGCATGACTCTTCTTTTAGAGGAGACTTTCAGGAAGGGTGGGCATGAGATGTGTAAAGATGACATCATTCAGGTAGTCAGAAGATGATTTTGAGTGTTTTGGTCCTCTGCAGGATCTTGGAGGGATCTTCACTGTCTTCTCAATAGGCACTTTTTTGTGTGACCTCTGTCAACAAATCTCTCTCCTGCTTAACCATTACTAAGGTGTATAATTAATTGTTCAGGGTATTTTGTGTGAGTTTCCAGTGTGGCATCTCACCACCTTTCCAGATCTCTTGTGGATTTGGATCAGTAGATACCTTTTTTGAGAACAGTCAACAGTGCTCAGGGCAATTGGTAAAGACTTGTAAATTCTTCGGAAATTTCTAACAAGCCTGGCTGAGGAGTAAGGCTATTCAGGGATTTTGCCATAGGCTTCCACATCAAAGTCACATTTTTCTTATTGTTATTTTATATCTTCTTTCTACCTATTTCTTTTATTTATTCTATTCTACCTCAAAATGAGTTCACACTGTAAAAGACCCTAAAACCAAATAAAATATCTGTGTAAGACACACAAAACAAAGGAGGAGAGAAGGCTATCTGGTAATACAGGCAGAAATTGGAGTGATGCAGATACTAGAAAGGGAAAGTCAAAAATCGTTGCCAACCATGACAAACTATCCAGAGTCAAGGATGGATTTTTGTTTGTAATTTTTATCAGCCTGAAGAGTCCAGGAAGAATTCTTCTTCTTGCAGGAGCATTTACTTGCCAACCCTCAGTTTTGCTCTCTATCCTCTTAAGGATGTGAATAAGTTTCCATTGTTTTAAGCTGCCAATTTTCCACTACTTTACTGTGGATGCTGTGAGAAACTAATATTAATTTTGGTAGTGGGGAGTGGGGCACTATTGCAATAAATACCAAAAAGGTTAAAGTGACTTTTTAACTGAATAATGCATAGACAACAGAAGAATTTTGTGGCAAACATTAGAAAAAGCCTAGATTTCCTTGAAGAGATGGTCGATATAAGTGAAGAAGCTAAGAATGTAGAGAGGCTCAGAAAAGGTAAGAGCCATAAAGAAAGCATATATCATCTTGAAACACACACACACACACACACACACACACACACACACACACATAGTCATAAATAGAAAATTGTTAGAAAAATGAACATTAAAGTTGCTTCTGGTGAAGTCTCAGATGAAAACGAGAAGCATGTTATTGGACATTGGAAGAAAGACAATTGTTTTTATAAAGTGCCAAAAAATGTGGCTGAATTGTGCTCAGATATGAGGTGCAAATTAGGATTTGTATGTGATAAACATGGAAAAAATGTTTTCTTTTTTTTTGGTGGGGGATGGAACGAAGACCTTTGCTTGCACGTTCTAGGCAAATATTCTAGCATTGTCCCATGTGCTGAACTTGGAAAATTAGACAAGATTTCTAAACAAAATGCATAAGATATGGCTTGTTTTGCTTTTGCTGCTTAAACTAAAATGTGAGAAGAAGGAGATAAATTGGGGAATAAATTGTTAAACAAAATGGAGCCAGTGCTTGCTTGATTCGAAAAATTGTATCTAGTCCAAAAGTGTCCTCTGAAACACAGCAAAAAGTGTGGCTAGCCGAACTTTCATTGGACAGATTAGGACTGAGATTTATAAATCTAATCAAATAATTTCAACAGAAGATAGATAGAAATAGTGACAGAGTAATCAGGAAGGTGCCTGCGGAGAACCCTTGTGAGGAATGTAATAGATAACACAAATATTCAATGACAAAGTTTTGAGAATTATCTATCAGCACTCTGTCAACTTTGTTTTTGTTTTGTTTTTGTACTGGAGGTTGCATAGAGAGGCAGTCTACATCCAAGATACATCCCTAGCCCTATTTTATTTATTTATTTATTTATTTATTTATTTATTTATTTATTTATTTATTTATTTATTTTGAAATAGTCTCATTAGGTTGCTGAGAATCCAGTTAAGTTATTGAGGTTGGCCACAAACCTGAGATCCTCCTATTTCAGCCTCCCAAGTATTGAGATTACAGGCATGCACCACTGTGCCAGGCTACTCTGTCAGCTTTGACCAAATGGGAAAGAGACAGGAAAAAAAAAGAAAATCTATCAGATTACCGGGATTCTACAAGTAGGAGATGGGGTTTGGGTGAGGACTGAGAAAGCAGGGCCTCTGCTTCTTCAAAGAACTCAGAGGGCACATAGAGCCCCATATGATCATTCTTAGTCCTTGAAACCTAATAGATTTCCCCAGCCAGTTTTTTAATTTAATTTAGTGGCCCTATTATTCTTTCCACTTTCTCCTATTTGGAAAGGTCATATCAATCTTTGCTTATCCCATCATTGTATTTTAGAGACAGAAAATATGTTTTATAGTATCATGAGTACCTAGAAGGAGAAGAATGTTGCCACAGGAGGGGTTCATTTATACTTGATTTTGATTAGGCTGAAATGTTTTTCTTGCTCAAAAGACTATGCTCTGTTATTAACACACAGAAACATACACATGCATGTGCCTCCACTCACACAAAACTGTTATTTCACATACTTATTATCAAGTATAAAAATATACAAGATTAAAAATTTGAAGCTTTTGAAGTGACAATACTTGTACAAAGTTTAATTTAAAGTTAATGGTGAAATAGGTTAAGACATATAGGGATGTTTGGATGGAATGAATATATTTTTCAGGTATTATGGACATGAATTATAGGGAACAGAAGGTCACATGTACTGGGTTAAATAGCGTCCTTTAAAATTCATGTTCTCACAAAACCTTGGAATGTCACCTGTTTTGGAAATGTGGTCTTTGCACATATAATTAGTTAATATGTGGACATACTGGACATTCACATATTGCATCTGTGAGATGCAGACACGCAGGTAGAGGAAAGAAGGGCAAGTGAAGAAGAAGTAAATTGAGGTGATAGAACCCCAAGGCGAGGATGTCAAGAATTATAGATCATGAAAGACTGGATTGTCCTACCCCTTTCAAACACAATAATGGTGTTATATTAACTTTGTTAATCAAATGCACTGAAACTCATTGTGGAGTGATGAAGCTAAGGTTGATTTTATTGGCTAAATGTCTTCTACACAGAGTTGAGTCATTCATATTTCTTCCTACTCAATGACTAATTCAGAAGAAAAATAACCAACCAAGAAAAACTTCTCGAATAATTTTATAACTCAAAATAACATGTTTTATATATTATTTCCCATCTAACAATTACTTTCATTACTTTCATGGAAACATATCTAACCATAGAGATGTCAAGAAAAATTTAGACTGAAATCAAGTCAATATATTTCTCGTTTCCTTAGATACTTAAGGATTAACACACTCATACATGTTATATTTGTCTTTGTGATTCAAAAATTATCAATTTTCAAATGTTACATTTTCCTAAGTGAGATCATATCACAGGATTAATATTAAAAATTGGAAAACAAAGTATTTGGAAATATAAAAATTAAAAATAAATAACAGAAAAATTTTCAAAAAATTATTTGGAGCAACTAGAAATAACAATCACAAGAATTTTATTATGTAAATGTATGACAACTTAAAGCAATATAAATCTGTTATCCAATAAAAGAAGGGACATTATAACTGTTCTGCTTCTTTTTTTTTTTTGCGGTACTGGGGATTGAACTCAGGGGCATTCTACCCCCGAGTTATACCCCCAGCCCTAGTTTTTTTATGCTTTATTTTGAAACCGAGTCTCACTAAGTTGCGGAGTGCCTCACTAGGTAGCTGAGGCTGGCCGCGAACCCGGATCCTCCGGTCTCAGCCTCCCGAATGCTGGGATTACAAGCATGCGCCACCACGCCCGGCCTGTTCTGCTTCTTTCTAATCATTTCCAAGTTAATTTTATGTTACCACATCTTCTACTCTTTTTCATTATTCATTATTTTTGTCTGAAATTAAAAAAAAATTCTTTATCTAACTTTACCTTGCTCTATTTTCATCTTGCATCCAGAAAGTAATTATCTATTTGCAAAAGTCTATCAAGAATTAAAAGAAGCATCACCTGAAAGTTTACAAAAGATCAGGCTCCCTGAAACTTGGTCCAGTACAATTATCCAGTAAATTGTCTCTTAGAAAATTTTAGTACACCCAATTATTATACCAGTTCTCTGTGAGATTAATTTTGTAAATAATAATAGAGTCAATTCAGTTACCACAATTAATCTACCTTTGTTCCTTTCCCCAGGAAAGCAGATTAAATGGCTTTCTACTACTGAAGCAACATAGAACCAGTTTCTCTCTTCAGCCTTTTTATACGTTAAAAAAATAAATGGTGCAACTAAACTAAAAGGTTGAATTTATTTGGGAATCATAATTATAAACAAAATCATTTTCTATTCCAGAAACCCTCTCCACAAAGGAAGTAGAAAAAGACAATACTTTTATAATTGAATAAGCATTAAACCAGAAATTAATATGCATAACAGGGAATGAATTAGGAAACTGTAAAGACAGAAAGTTCACCCTTCACATAGGCAAGGAGATATTACTGATTATATGTTTTCAAGGTAAACAACCACTATTCTTCAAGGGACAATACTTGAAAGAGTTAATCCTAAATTGATCTGGTCTTTGAGGTGACTATCTATGTTAGATAACTAGCTTTATCTAAACATCTTTCATACCTTTATGAAGGGAGGTAGTCTGGCAAATTGGAGCATATCTACTAATGATAGGTTCCTAGCTTCCCTCAGAAACTCAGGTAGGTATTATCTCCTTGACATTTCACTGAAAGAAATGGCTTCTATGTCTTTGAGAAAGACATTTCTGGGTCACAAAGCTAACAAAAGGCATATCTAGTTTTCAAAAGAATATTTCATATGCATATATATTTACACACACACATATTTATTGTACGTAATATAATACTTATAAATATAAGAAGTTTCAAGTTTTCTAAGTTAAAACCCAAAAGAACAGAAATCTTTTTCCCTAAATTTCAATAGGGAGAATTAAGTCTCTTATGTTTAATTGTATTTTCTCTTACTTATTATATTATTTGTAAAAAATCTTACTTTTGCATCCCTGATAAAGTTTTTTTTATATGTCAAATATAATTTAAGCTATTACACATTAACAGGCTAATATCAACAAATTAACCAACTTTATTTATTTATTTATTTTGCAGTACTGGGGATTGAATCCAGGAGGATTTTACCTCCGAGCTACATCCCTAGCCTTATTTTTTTTATTCCTTATTTTGAAACAGGGTCTCATTAAGTTGCGGAGGGCCTCACTAAGTAGCTGAGGCTGTCCGCACACCTGGATCCTCTGGTCTCAGCCTCCCAAGTACTGAAATTACAAGGGTGTACCACCATGCCTGGCAACTAAGTTATTTTACCAAAATAACTTCCTTCAAAAATATATTAGATAACTCTCTCTTTAATGTACATGTTTCTAATTTGAGGATAAATAATAAAGCGTATAGAAATTCAGACACACATTATGGCCATCAGTAGAAATTGATGATAGTTTTGATTTGGCAAAGCAGAAATTTGGATGTTCTGTAGAACTATAACCTAAAAGAATTAGTCTCCCTAAGTTTTTTTTCTCCTTTTATATAAAAGTGCAGTGGTAAATCCTACTGCTTCTTTATTGTCAGGATTACAACAGATAAGCACATATGTATCCAGGGCTTACTATGACATAGATACTGTCGTAGGTAACAGAGATAGAGTTGGCAACAAAACAAAACCTCCCCATTAAACTCATATTATTCTTAAATAAATAGATAATACAGTTGTAAATTATCATATATATCATAATTATATATTGTGATGTTATATAGGAAAAATAGCAGAAAAGTAACACACAGTATAAGGAAGGGGGTGATAATTTAATTAACAAAGCCAGGAAAATGTTTATTGAGATGTTTGTAAGTAATATATGCAAATGACAAGGAGGTAAGCCATATGAATCCATGATTGGAAAAAAAAAAAGAAGTGCAAAGACCCTAAAACTTGGGAATATTTGACATGTCACTGTCTTATAATTAGTGAAGAAGCAAAGAGATAAAACTGAAAATATAATTGCTGGTGAGATTATGTACACTCATATGATTTTGTTATTTTAAAAGTTTATTCTAAAAGTGATTTCAAATCATTACAAGTTTTTGAATTTATCATTTACATGATGCAGATAATATTTTGAAAAGATGGTACTGCTTATGTCATGAAAATTTGATTGAAAATGGGCAAAAGTATGAGCAGTGAAACTAATTGAAACGATTATAACATTTCTGCAAGTAACTGATAAAGGTAGAAATAATTGTGGTAAGAATTGGTGGACTGCAATTTAGTGAGACCTTGATTCAAAATAAAATAGATATGGGGGTGTATCTCACACGTAGCACACCCCTGGATTCAATTCCTGATAGTGTATACATACACACACACACAAGAATTGGTAGGTTTAGGGAATTATTTTGTGATTTGGGCCAAAAATATCTGTTAAACATTGAAGGCTTTGAGAGTTTGGGTCTGCATCATTAATTAGAACCATTAATTAAGTTAGAGATATACTGTGAATATTAGGTCAAAGGTCAAAATCAATAGCAGGACTTTTCCCAACTTAATTTTGAAATGCCTTTTAAATATATAAGATTAGAATTATTTTAATTTAATTTTAACCTTGATAATGCCATATGAATTGGAAATACAATTTTCTTAATCTGAAGACTTAAGGGAATATATTTTGTTCCATTTCTTTGGGTTCTTTATACATTTATTAGTGTATTGTGATTATATATCATAATGGGATTCAATGTAATTCAAAAATACTTGCACACAGTTCTTGGTGCATTATCAAGTACCAGCCCCTCCCTCTCTTCCTTCCCAGTATGTTAATTAAGGTAGCGGCATCACCTTCATATACTGCCCTAGTATTTGATCTGTTTCCTTTCTCAATCCATTTCTTTATTATTTTAATGAGTGAAAGAACTACTAAATGGTAAGTTTTCTAGCTTATGTATCTATTTAGAGACAGAAAAAGTCTTCTATGACTAGAAAGAAAAGTTTACATTATATGCAATACCCACTTACATTTTTTTTAGAAATATCATATGCCAGAATGGGAGGAAATTGAGAATAAAATGTACTGCTGATACAGTAGTTCCTCCTTTTTGTGATTTCTCTTTCCACAGTAAATCATGGTCCAAAATATTAAATGGAATCTAGAAATAAATAAATCCATAAATTCATAAAGAATTCATAAGTCACAGCCTCTCACCTTGCACAAGAGTTAAATTGAGATGTATAAAGGATTTAGAAATTAGGCCAGAGGCTTTGCAATTACTAGAAGGGGGCATAGGACCAACTCCTTGACACATAGATACTGGTGGAGACTTCCTCAACAAGACTCCCAATGCCCAGGAAATAAAAACAAAATCAATAAAAAAGAACCCAATTAAAGAATGAGCATGGATATGAGTAGACACTTCTCAAAAGAATAAACATAAATAGCCAATAAGTATATGAAAAAATGTTCATCATTATTAGCAATTAGGAAAATGCAAATCAATACTACACTGAGATTCCATCTAACCTTACTTAGAATGGCAATCTTCAAAAATACAAACAACAATAAAATTCTGGTGAAGTTGTAGTGAAATAGGAACTCTTATACACAGTTGGTGGGGATGTCAATTAATAGAGCCACTATGGAGATCAGTTAGGAGGTTCTTTAGAAGACTGGGAATGGAGCCACTTTACCACCAAGCCATATCACTTTTGAGGATCTTCCCCAAAGCATTGAAATCTGATTGCTCTAGGGACAAATGTACTTGCATGTTTATAGCAGCTCAATTCAGAATAGCCAACTATGGAACCAGCCTAGGTGTCTATCAACAGATGAACGGATTATTAAAATATGGTATATATATACACACAGTGGAATAGCCATAAAAAGTAACACAATCACATAATTTGCAGGAAAATGGATGGAACTTGAGAATATTATGCTTAGTGAGATTAGCCAAGTCACAGTAAGTGGAAGGCTAAATGTTTTTACTCATATGTGGAAGCCAGAGGGAAAGTAGGAAATAAAGAAGACCTCAGATAAATGAGAGGAGACATGAGTGGAATAAGAGAGAAAGAGAGATGAGAAGGGTGAGAAAGTGGGGACCTGATAATGGTAACCTTTCAAATATCCCTCTGTTCATAAATGAAGTTACTTGTCTAGATGTAAAGAATATCTATGGAGAGAGAGCATGGGCTGGGAACTGAAAGGAAAAACAATAAATGCTACATGCATGTATGTGTTTATCATTCTGAATCTCACTATGATATATAAATACAATGTGCCAATTAAAAAAAAGAAAGACTAAGTTTTAAGCTGCATACTCTTCTGAATAGTGTGATGAGGTACTGCACATTCTTCCCCAACACACACACACACACACACACACACACACACACACACACACACACACACACACACTGTGTCCCACTCAGGACATAAATCATGCTTTGTCCATAGTATCTATACTGTAGATGTTGAACTGCCATTTCAATTTTTTTTTTTTTTGTACTGAAGATTGAACCCAGTGGCATTCTACCTTTGAACTATACCCCCAGTGCTGTGTATTTATGCATGCATGTATTTATTTATTTATTTGTATCAGTTTATTTACTTATTTATTTTGGGGCGATCTAAGTTCCTGAGGGCCTTGCTAAGTTGCTGAGGCTGGCTGCAAACATGCAATCCTCCTGTTTCAGCCTCCCAAGTGCTAGTAAAAATTAATTTCAGGATAGGAACAAAGAACTGTAGCACAAATGATACTGAAAATAATTATGTGTACTTACTCATACACTCCCTTTGGAAATTAGTATAAGAATTATTAAAATATATTTAATTAAGGAACTAACTCGCTATAATACATAGTCTGCCATTTTAGCTTAACTATTTCAGATGATAAAAGAGACTTTTAATACAAAAGGTATATATTAAATATATAATTTCATGAAACAGGTAACTAGATTTTAAGATTTTTAAAAATAATTGGCTAAAATTAATATAAGAGGTCAAATAGATCTGAAAGGATAGAGTAAAATATATTCCAATGTACCTTCTTAATAAAAAAGCTGATAGTAAATTTTAGTTAAAAGAGAATTTGGTCAAAATGAATTGAATTTATACGACATTTAAATACAGTTATTGAAATAGAGAAAATATTTTCATTTCAAATTAATTTACAATTCATAGCAATTATTATTAGATTAATCATAGAATTTTTAAATTATTGCTGATGATATGAAATGATATCACAAAAGCCATTCTCTTAATTATAATAAGTCCAAAAAGAAAGATTTGGGAGTCTTAATAAATGAGAGAAACTTCAGCTTTCACCTTGAAAACATGTAATTAAAAATCTTTAAAACAACCAGGCATGGTGGCACATGCTTGTAATCCCAGCATTTGGGAGGCTGAGACCGGAGGATCCGGGTTCGAAGCCAGCCTCAGCTACCTAGTGAGGCACTCCGCAACTTAGTGAGACCCGGTTTCTCAATAAAAAATAAAAAATAGGGCTTGGGGTGTAGCTTGGAGGTAAAATGCCCTTGAGTTCAATCCTCAGTACCGCAAAAAAACAAACAACAACAACAACAAAAATCTTTAAAACATTTTAACATTTTGGAAATTTTTTATTTCTAAATATTTGTGTTGTTTCCATCTATTCAAATTACAGAAATATGATGGATGTTTTACTTTAAAAATCCACAGTTAATGTAGTCAAGGATCTACATTTTTCAGCAGAGAATTGGACTTGAAATTTAAGTTTCATGCTATTGAATAAAAAATAGTTTCTTCTTTAGAAAGTTCCTTTAGAAATCAGCCATGAAAATGCTATTAATAATCCCCCCAATCCAGGCGTAATGGCACACACTTGTAATCCCAGTACTTGGGAAGATGAGATAGAAGGATCACCGGTTCGCAGTCAGCTTCAGCTACTTAGTGAGGCCCTCCTCAATTTAGTGAGACCCTGTTTCAAAAATAAAGAATAAAAATAGGGCTGGAGGTGTAGTTCACAGGTAGAAAGACTCTGGGTTCAATCTCTCATACCTCAAAAAAAAAAAAAAAGAAAAATCCCCCCAAATTTCATACTGTGAGACCCTTAAACCCAGTATGAGAGTATTTGAAGACTGTGATATCTCTATTCCTTTTTTTTTTCCCCCAAAGGTCAAACATATTTTCCACGTTGATATTGCATGTGCAGTCAATTTACTGGTATATATTCTAGTTACTTATTTTCACTTGTATGTGCAAATGCAGAAAGCAATTCTTGATACTTCAAGTGGCCTTGAAAGTGAGCCTAAGAACTTTACCTAACATACAGACATGAGTCACAATTCATAAACTGAGCAGCTGAATAGCTAAACCAATATAACTCAGGCAGAAGAATGATTGGTTCTTCACAGAAGTTAAGAATGAATCTACAATCATGGAAAACCAGAAAGGATAAGTCTAAAAGAAGAGTTGGCATAATGAAAATCTACAGAATAAGATAGTCATCCCTCTTCCATAGTAGATTGCACATAAGTAATCTTCCTGGGGAAAGATAACTCCTCCTTGACCATCAACACAGACTTGGTCATGATAAATGACTGAGCCTATTAAATTTGAAGAGAAATGAGATTTTGAACTTCTGTGCAATTAATTTTGAAGTTTTCCCCTTAAGTCTTAATCAATAATTTGGGCCCTAGAAGTGCCAATGATATAAAGAGGAGATTTAGCGGGCCCTTCAAGAACAGTTAAATTATTGAGTACAAAATAAGGAAGTACATAAATCACTTACATATGGGGGCCATTTTTACTACAGCGTAAACTGGATATCATTGATTGATAAACTTTATAACATTTGGATTCCAGAATTCAGGGAGCATAGCTTTTGCTTTCCAGGAAGATCATAACACATTGTTCTGTGGAATCTAGTTAGCAAAGAAAAGAAGATCTAAAGATTCTTCCAGTCAGGAGTATTTCAGCAGTTTGGTAAAATACATTGATGAACGTTAGTCCATGAACTTGAAATTCCTAAATGAATTCTAGTCTTTCCATAAGAATCTAACAAATGAGATATCAAATAATTTCTAGTTCTTTGATGCATCTTGAAATGACTCCTGTGCAGGGTGACAGGTATGTATTTAGTTCCATTTTTCTACAAATAGATAACCAGCTTTCCCAACACCATTTGTTGAAAAGGTTGTCTTTTCTCCAGCATATGTGTTTGGCCCCTTTGCTGAAGATCAAAGGATGTAGGCTAAAAGGATGTAGATTTTTTTCTATATCTTCTATTATGTTCCATTGGTCTATGTACCTGTTTTTCTGCCAATACCAGGCTCTTTTAATTATGATACTTCTATAGTAAAATTTGAAGTCAGGAATTGTGATACCTCCTGCATGGTTCTTAATGCTGAGAATTGCTTTTGCAATTCTGGGTCTTTACTTACTCCATATGAAATTTATTATTGATTTTTCTAGGTCTATGAAGAATGACATTGGTATTTTGATAGGGATTGCATTGATTTTGGAGATTACTTTGATAGAATGGTCATTTTGATGATATTCTGCCTATCCAAGAATAGGGGAGGTATTTCCATCTTTCAAGATTTAAAAAAAATTAGTTCCTTAGTGTTTTATAATTATCATTATAGAGGTCTTTGACTTCTTTGGTTAGATTTTTTTTTTTTTTGCAGTACTGGGGATTGAACTCAGGGGCATTCTACCTCCGAGCTACGCCCCCAGCCCTATTTTTTATTCTTTATTTTGAAACCGAGTCTCACTAAGTTGCGGAGTGCCTCACTAGGTAGCTGAGGCTGGCCGTGAACCCGGATCCTCCGGTCTCAGCCTCCCGAATGCTGGGATTACAAGCGTGCGCCACCACGCCCGGCTGGTTAGATTTATACCTAGATATTTTATTGGTCTTGAGGTTCCTTTGAAAGGAATTATTTTCTGTATTTCTTTCACCATGGATTGATGGTTGCCATATAGAAAAGCTACTGATTTTTTTAGGTTGATCTTGTATCTGGCTACTTTGCTGAATTTTTTTTTTTTTTTTTGTACTTGGGATGGAACTCAGGGGCATTCTATCTCCGAGCTATACCCCCAGCCCTATTTTTTATTCTTTATTTTGAAACAGGGTCTCACTAATTTGCGGAGGGCCTCACTAGGTAGCTGAGGCTGGCCATGAACCTGGATCCTCCAGTCTCAGTCTCCCAAATGCTGGGATTACAAGGGTGTGCCACCACACCCGGCTTACTTTGCTGAATTGGTAATAAGCTCTAGTTGTCTTTTGGTTGAGTTTTTTGAGTCTTCTAGATATAGGAGGATCATGCCAACTGAAAATAAAGATTATTTTAATTCTTCTTTTCTTATTTGGATTCTTTGATATCCTTGTCTTGTCTTATTGCTCTGGCAAGAGTCTCAAGGAATATATTGAAAAGGAATGTGATAGTGGGCATCCTTGTCTTGTTCCCGATTTTAAAGGGAATTCCTGCAGTTGTTCCCCATTCAATATGATGTTGGCTTTGGGCTTGTTGTACATTGCCTTAATGATGTTGAGATATATTTCTTCTATATGTTTTTAGCATGAATGGGTATTGGATTTTGTCAAATTCTTTTTCAGCATTTATTCATATGATCATGTAATTTTTTGTACTTAATTCTATTTATGCGGTGTATAACATGTATTGATTTGTATATGTTGAACCAGTCTTGCTTTCCTGGGATGAAACCAACTTGGTCATGGTGTACAATTTTTGTGATGTGGTTTTGAATATGCCTGGGTAATATTTTGTTTAGAATGGTTGCATCTATATTCATCAATGATATTGGTCTGTAATTTTATTTTCTTGAGGTATCTTTATTTGGTTTTGGTATTAATGTGATACTGGCCTCATAGAAGGAGATTGGAAGAATTCCATCTCTTTTGATTTCACATAGTCAAAAGTATTGAAGTGAAGCACTGGGACTAGTTCTTCTCTAAAGGTTTTGTAGAATTCAGCTGGAAATCCATGTGGACCTGGGCTTTTCTTTAATGGCAGAATTTTTATTGCTGTTTCTACTTCTTTGCTAGTTATTGGTCAGTTTAGGTTTTTCTATATCTGCTTGGCTCAATTTAGGATGGTTGGATGCATTTATAAATCTATCGATTTCTTCCATGTTTTCCAGTTTATTGGAATATAAATTTTCAAAATAGTTTCTGATGGAGCCGGGCGTGGTGGTGCATGGTTGTAATCTCAGCATTCGGGAGGCTGAGACCAGAGGATCCGGGTTCGAGGCCAGCCTCAGCTACCTAGTGAGGCACTCCACAACTTAGTGAGACCTGGTTTCAAAATAAAGAATAAAAAAAAGGGCTGGGGATATACAGCTTGAAGGTAGAACGCCCCTGAGTTCAATAGTTCAATCCCCAGAACCACAAAAAAAAAAAAAAAAAGTTTCTGATGCTCCTCTGAATTTCTCCACTGCCTGTGGTGATGTCTCCTTTCTCAGTTCAGATTTTAATAATTTGAGTTGATTCTCTCTTTATTATTTGGTGTGGATGGCTAAGGTTTGTCTATCTTTTTAAAGAACAAGCTTTTTGATGTGTTGATCCTATGTATTGCTTTTTATTCTCTATTTCATTTATTTATTTTTGCTCTGATTTTAGTTATTTCCTGCCCTATTCTGGTTTGGGGATTGGACTGTTCCTGTTTTCCTAAGTCACTGAGGTGTGTCATTAGGTGGTTTACTTGGTGACTTTCTGGTTTTGTCATTAGGTGGTTTACTTGGTGACTTTCTGGTTTTGTTTGTTTGTTTGTTTTTTTGTTTTGTTTTTTTAATGTAGGCACACAGCACTGTAATTTTCCTCTTAACACTGCCTTCAAAGTGTCCCATAGATTTTGGTAAATGGTGTCTCTATTTTCATTTAATTCCAGGAATTTTTTATTTCTCCCATTATTTCTCTTCTGACCCATTCCTCATTCAAGAGTCTATCATTCAGTTTCCATGTATTTATGTAATTCTTTTGGTGTTCCTGTTGTTGGTTTCTACTTCCATTCTATTGTGATCTGAAAAGATGCAGTGAAATATATTAAAATTTTTGATTTTTGTGGTACTTTCTTTGTGGCTCAAGATGTGGTCTATTTTGGAGAATGTTCCATGGGCAGCTGAGAAGAATGTGTATTCATCTGTTTCTGGTTGAAATATTCTGTAAATATCTATTAGGTCCATTTGGTTTATGGTGTTCTTTCAGTCTTAAGAGTCTTTACTCATCCTTTGTCTGAAAGATTGATCCAGTGGTATGAGTGATGTACTGAAATCTATCAATATTATTGTATTTGGGTCTATTAGAGACCTAATGTCCCAGAGAGTTTTTTGTTTGTTGTTTTTTTCTTTTTTTTTTTTTTTTTTACAAATGTGGGTGCACCCAAATTTGGGCATAAATGTTTACTATCATTATATCTTCTTGCTGGATTGTTCCTTTTATTAATAAGAAGTATCCTGCTTTGTCTCTTCTGATGTGTTATAGCTTAAAGTCTATTTTGTCAGATATGATTGTTACTACACCTGCCTGTTTTCAGTCTCCATTTGCATGATATATCTTTTTCCATCCTTTCACCTTTAGTATGTGAATATCTTTGGCTGTAAGGTGAGTTTCTTACAAGTAGCATACAGTTGGATTGCATTTTTTAAATCCAGTCTATGTCTTTTAATTGATGAATTAAGACCTGTGATATTCAGTGTTATTATTAAAATATGATTTTTTGTTTCCTATCAGTTTGTGTTCTGTATTGTGTTTGATAGTTTTATTTCTCCTTTGCTTAGTTGCCCATCTGGTGGAGTCACTTCTCTGGTTCTGAAACTTGCTTCTTTTTTCTTCTTTATGATTTATTTCTTTGAGTATTTCCTCTAATGCTAGCTTGGCAGCCATGAATTTCTTAAGATTCTGCTTATCTTGGAGTGTATATATCTCTATCAATTTTGAATGATATCTTTGCTGGATATATCAGCATTGGTTGGAAGTTGTTTTCTTCTAGGATCTGGAGTACTTCATATGAGTCCCTTCTGATGTTCAAAACTTGAGTTCACAATATCCAAATTATGGAATGCACCCAGGTGTCCATCAACAGATAAATGGATGACAAACTATGGCAAATACAATGGAATTCTACTCAGCAATAAGGAAGAATAAAATAATGTCATTTGCAAGAAAATGGAAGGACTTGTAATACACTATGTTAAGTGAGATTAACCAGCCACAGAAAGTGAAGGCACATATGTTTTCTTTAATATGTGCAAAATAAGGATTAACTGAGATGTCAGAGGGACTCCAGATAACCTCAGTGGAGGCAGGGAAGTGGTTGAATGGAAGGGAAGGGGGAAGATTGAGGTTCATTATTGTAAATACTGTGCATATATATTTGAAAATCCCAATATCAGTCTCAGTCCTCTGTATGGGAAGGGGGCAGATGAAGGGGCAAGGGGGACACCCAGGGCTGTGTTCATGTATGTCAATGTCAACATGATTTACATTATTATGTGAGATGATAATTCACAAATAAAAGCACATTAACATGTATAAATATTTAACATGATATTCAGTAGAGAATATTAATATTGTCTAAACCTTGACGCTGATTAGAAGTTTAAAAATGGTAATGCATAAGAACTCATGGTTAATGGTTAGGTGACATGGGGACTTTGCATTACAGTATTTGTTATTTGCACTTAAAAATGAAGGTCAGATATTTTAATTTAACATATCTTAAAGAGTAAGACAAGTTAAAGTGGGAAGACAAATTTTATTCAGGACAATTATAATAGGGGAGAAAGTGATTCCTGAATGGAAACAGGATCCATTTCATATACAGAATGGACACATAGGCATTTGTAGCCAAAAAGTAGAGAAGTCAGTGAATGGTAAATTATTCTCGCCATCATATCTGGTGAGAATTTTGACTGAATCAACTTAATAGCATATCTGCCAAAGGCAGGCCATAGCTATCAGTTAGTAATAGTGGGGAGTGAGGAATTTTGATCAGATGTAAAGGGTATTATGGGTGGGATGGAGAGGTTCCTGTTAAGTTGACCTACCAGAGTTCTTTGCTAAAACTATTTTACATGGAAGTTTACAGATGGGACTAGTAGAAGTTTCAGAAGAGTGATCAAATTTTAGCCAAGCAAACTATCTTTATCGAGATTAAGATATGCCAGCAACCTTAGTGCCTAACAAGAAGAAATTTAAATCATGCATGGAAGGAAGCATCCTCATTGTAGGCATTAAATTTTCAAACAGTCAGCTTTCCAGCAACCAGAATACAGGGAATAAACACAGACATAAAATGTACCAATTGTGCTAGAAAACAAAAGTTCATGTATGAGAATCAGGAGAAATAAAAAGCATTGAAATCACATCCATAAATATAACAGTGTCTAGTTAATTGGAAACAGAATGTAAACAATTATAAGTTTAAAGAATGAAGTATAAATCATCTAAATAAGATATAAAGATTATTAGAAAATAGAAGTATATTTGAAAGTAAATTTAAATTTTATTTTTTTAAATTTTTTATTGTAGTAATTCGTGCAATATAGCATACATCTTTGTTAAGTACAAGTTGTTAACAACATATTTGCACACAATTCTCATTTGACCCCTACCCCAATTCCCACCCCATTCCCTCCCCCTTCCTCCCCCTCAGGTTCACATCAGTGAGTGACCTTGATATGATTGTGTAAGTACATCATGTGCTTTAGGGTGTCCCTCTGCCCCATGCATCCACTACAATTAAATCAACTTCTTTGCTTATTGAGGATCTCTCCTTTTCATCTGGAGACCCTCCTATGTCCCATCTTCTCCCTAGCATCCACATATTAGGGAGAACATATGCTTCTTAACTCTTTGTGACTGACTAATCTCACTTAACATAATGTTTTCCAGTTGCAGCCATTTCCCTGCAAAGAACATGATTTTATTCTTCTTTATGGCTGAGTAAAATTCCA